>VXAB01011486.1:825395-839010 GCA_013399175.1 Odontophorus gujanensis | reverse complement strand
TTTATGTTTTTTTTTTTTTTTTCATTTTTTTTAAACAAAGACTCAAAACCACAGATTGTAAACTCCTTGACGAGGCTGTAGTTTATTCTGGCTCTTTTTTGATTGTTAGCACTTTTTCCAGAAGTCCATGCACTTCTCCATTCACACCATGTTGATGAGAGGTCTTATTTCCCATATGGCTGTTGTAAGGGCTTCTTAAGTTACAAAAAGGAGTTTTAAGCTCTCCATCAGATGTTAACTCCTCTTTGATTGTAACACGAGTTGAACTATCAGTAAATGATGGTTCGTTCCAAATTTCTTTGTCATGTGCTTCTTGGCTACTAACAGAGTTGCCCCCTTTTTGTAACATGTAGTACAAGATCGGATTGGTTTTGGTCAGTCTCGGAGAGTCCTTTTCAAAATCATTCTTGTCCATACCTGTGATCACCCATCTAATGGGACCTTTCTCACTGGGCATGGGACACACACTAAACTGGTCAGGTTCAAGTCTCCCCAAATGTTCAGGGAAGGGGGAACTGGCAGGGCTTTTTACCGGATACTGAAATGTTCTGTGATCTACACAATTGTTCTGTTGCACAGGACTTCCCATTAATGCATTTACTGAAGAAATGCTGAATTCGGGTTTATTAATTGTTGCATTGACTTTGTTTCCTTTTTTCTTGCCCTCAGTTAGTAAGTTATTCCTATGTTGTGACAGGTCTCTCTCACAGTTTTCTGAGAGAAGCAGCTGTTTCAACACATTAAAGCCTTTACTATCTCTAGACCAACTCCTACTATCGCTTTCATTGTTTGAACCATGACTTACAGCATATTTAAATTCTGAATCACTTCTGCAGAATTTCAGTTCTTGCTGGTTTAGCAAAGGTCCATATAGTGCCTCTGTAGGAGAAACGTGATTGTTTGCAGCATGAGACACATTAGTTTTCATCTTTTTTAATGGACTTTCCAAAGGCTCAGCAGGAAGCTTCCTTTTCTTCGGTAATGTACAAAGACTCTTTGATTCCAGGTGTGTCAGCTCATTGTTTTGGTGACTTCTGTCCAGCTCATCTGCAGGGTAACTATCTTGATTCTGTCTCAGCAATCTACTTAGCAGGCCATTTTTGGAAAAAGAAAAATCTTGAGGTGAAAGAGGCTCAGACTTCAACTCCTCAGATGCCGGAGAAGCAGCTGTATTTCTCTGTAGCGAATGAACAAATCCTTGAAATTTATTACCCTTACACTCTCTTACTGGTTGTGCATTTGAATTATAAGGGACATTCGATTCTTCAGATGGTTCAGTTTTTATTTTCACTGTCAATATTTGCTCATTCAAAGCCTTATCTGTCTGCTCCTGAGAACTTTCATCTCTTAAAAGCACCCTCTCTTTCTTTTCACTTTTACCTTTATTGGGAGTTCCCAGAAGTAGCTGAAGGACAGTACGCCTTTCAAGGAGATTTTCTATTTCCGAACCTGGAAGTCCTTGTTCAGTGGGTACAGACTGACAACTTAATATTTTGTTATTTTCTTCGTGCACACTTAATTTATTTGTAAGCAGAGGGCTGTTCAATCTATCAATCAAGCCTATGGGTTTATCTGTGTTTCCCACTAGCAGATGTTTGCCAGACCTTTGTTCTTCACTTGACATGGAAGTTTGCATACCACACTGAGCGAGATTCTGCAACAGCTTGCTGGCACTGAAAGCCGAAGAGTTTTGTGGACTGTCATTTCTGCTTAGCTTAGCTCCTTGAATATCTTTGCTTTTTGAAAGGTCTATCAAATGTTTAGAAGCAGGATTCACCAGTCTGTCAGGCTGGATGCTGCAGGCATATGGTGGTGAGCTACGCTTGATGGCTAATGATTGGTGAGAGAGATTTATAGGAGAGTCTGCTTTTGCAGAAGTAAGCAAAGGTGGAGTGTTTAGTGGAGTCACTCGATTTGCATTGGGACTGTCAGTAACAGGAGTCCTTTTACCAGTCTGTACAGTGAACTTTGCCACATCAGCAGCACTGTGTGGTCCCTGAGGCTCATTACTTTTGTCTACCTTTTCTTCACTCTTATGCCCAAGTAACAGCTGAAGTAGTGTTACTTTTTGATGGGGATTCAGCTTAGATGCCTTCGGAGTGTCTTTGTCTTCCTTGTTCTCCGGACAGGAAACTTTCGGATCCCAGCTATGAAGTAAGGACTGAGTCAGGTTATCCAACGATGCAGGTGGACCTGCATCTGGTTTGTCTGTCCTCTGTTTAAAAGATAAGTCTATAGGAAGACAGTTAGAATGGGAGCTTTCGTCATCACTGCTGTCATCTGTAAAACTAGGATTGTTGTCTGAATACTCATCAATAGTTGTTGGTGTGCTGCTCTCTTCAAAAATGCTGGCTCTCTCGCTCTGTTCATGCCCTTTTAATTGTTTGGTGGTGTTCTGGCTTTTCAGGAGATGTAAGAGCAAACTGTTGCTGGGAGAAGTTTTCAGATTATTCCTTTCCAAGGTACTTTTGAATCCCACATTTTTGGGTGGTGAATGTGTGACTCCCACTGAACTTTGAAACGGTGCCATATTGCTTTTGCTAGATACCATTTTGGTTGATGATCCTGCTTGACCATTGAGATGGCTTGTCATTCCTTTTGCTAAACTGAACTGGCCCGCATCTTTTTGAGCACTTTCTTGTAATCTGGCCATAGCTGCAAGTCTCTCACTTGCTATTTGATTTGCATTTTGTGCTTTTAAAGCATGTTCCCTGGAGTACTGCTGCAAGTGAGCTTCACTTGAAAGGAGTAAAGCTAGTTGGCTGCATGCTACGCTGGGCTTCGGTGAAGCAGCAGGACTAGATCGTTTCTCTACCATGCTTGCAACAGCTTGTAATCTTGCAGCACATGACAGTGGTTCATTTATTACTTTAGGTCCGCCCTGCACTGCATGAGGAGATTCAATAAACCTCTCTTTGGGCAGGTTCTTTGTTATATCAGGCAGGCTGTCGTCCAACTTCTGATCTTTTGCTTTGCTCTTCTTCAATAGAGTCTTCAGGTGACTGGATGCAACACCATAGCATCGTAAATCTTTCTCCACCTGTAAAGAATCATGGCTAAGGGAATAACCTTGCTCCTTAAGGCTCTGTCTAATCTGCTGTGACAGAGCAACACTCTGAAGTCTAGAGCTGAATGACTGAAGCAAAGAGGCAAGTAATGTGCTATCCTGTTTGCCTTTAGGCACATTTTCAACCATGCCAGCTAACAAAGCTTCCTTTTTTCCATCTAAATCCACAATGGAATCAGACAACCGCCTTCTCTTTGCTGCATTCCAATCTTCAGAAGACTGCAACAGCCTTGCTTTTTTGAGGTGCAACATGCCAGATCCCTGATATGTACTTGTGTTAAGGACTGGACCATTACTTTGACAGCTGGGAAATATATTTCCAGAAATCTTAAAGTTTTGATCCTCTCCACTACGCCCAGTAGACTTTTTGTCAACTGTAGTACCTGAGCCTCCTGCTGCTTGATGCATTAGTAATCCCTCTAGGTAAGTTAGAACAACAGAATCCTGGTGCATCTCAGAGCCAAGCTCTTCTCCATGAGTCATGTTCAATAAAAGTATCCAAAAGGGCTCTGTTTCTATTCACTTCAAAGACTAGTTTGCTGCAGCTGAATCGAGATGCAGAGTTAATAAATAATAGATAGATGTCTATAGCGTTTTCTCGCAAACTTTCAGAAACAACGCAGTCACATTCCAGGCAGGTTTCTTCCAGTGTATCTTGTTTGATAAACCAGATTTCCAATCATGTCACTGTGTTGATACACAGAATATTTACTGAGGATGTTTAGGAACAGCACTCAAAACACACTTCTAAGGTAATAAAGTTCCATTACGTATTCACTTTCTTCAGCTTTCTCCAGGAAGCTAGTTTGGTTTTCATCTTTTTCCATCTCCATCAAGCACATAGAATACCTAAGTGGAAAAAAAGAAAAACAAAACCAAAAAACAGTGGTCAAGAAAAAGAATTAGGATAAGATCTAAATAAAGAGCGTAAGAGATTTTTTTTTCCACATACAGTTTCAGAGAGATCCAAGGTATATACACAAAAATCACATTCTAGAAGAAATTAGTAATTAACGCAATGAGTCTATGACATCTAATCTGAAGAACTTTGTGAAAATGCTTCTGAGTCAGAAAGCATTATGTAAAATCTAACCTAAAGTGAACAATCCTAAGTGTAGCTACTAGAAGTGATCACTGAATTTCTCTGCTCAAAATAAGAGCTAGCAACCGTGAAAGAAAAATCTAAATATTGCTTAGAAAAATTTACACTGGATTTTACCTCACAGTTCCATCAATAACTTTTACGTTAGTATGTGAATACACAAGGCGTGAACAGTACTGCTGTGAAAGAAAATTCATGGGAAAAAATATATCTAAAAGTCAGTATTCAGGTTTCTTTTTAAACACCAAAATAAGCAGCAACACATATCTTTGTTGTTCTTTCAACTCCCAACTACCGTAAGTCATTGGGAGAGTCAGGCAATAGGAGTGGAGAAAAAGTGATTACTAACATGTTCCTGGTAGATCTTCATTCAGAGATACTTACTTTTACATTCCTTCCATGTATTCAATGAAAACTGTTGAAAAAACAGGCTTTTTCTGAAGACTTTTAATTTTCAAAGTAATTCTCTCAAAACATCTCCACTCAACACTTACCTGGATGAGGTAGTATGCTATAAAATGTTGTTTGTATCTCTTAGTTTTACACTGCTTAGTGACAGGATGAACAGTTCACACAGTTAACACAGTTCAATACTGAGGTCATTATACTACACATGCCTACTTCTTTTCTCATTCAGTTCTACATAGGAACAAATATTCATCATGAACACAGCTAAATGCCTTTCAACATACCTAGCTCTGCAATTTTCTTTCACATACGAAAAGCATATTTAAATTTGTAAATGCATGTTTCCAGAAGGATATACAAAGGTGAAAGCCATGCATTCTTAAAGTGAATTAATGCTTTATGATTGATTTCTCAGAGGCTTTTTTTTTTAATTCAAAAGCTACAGGCAACTAAAAGTTAGAAAAATATCAGATCTGAAAAAAGCGTGGAGTTAGAACAACAGCGACACAGACATAATGCTAACAGCTTATATACATTCCTGTACAAATAGATTCTTAATAGACTGTCATTTAGGGAAGCTTCACAAACTATACAAAACAAACAAGTAAACAAATAAAAAAAACCCACAGAACTAAAACACCAGCAACACATTGTAGTGTAAACGTGTTTACCCATGTATCTAAACAATGAATTGAAAACTGGTAACTCAGGAGTCACTATTTCTCTCAGCAATACAGATGTACATTAACCAGCACTTACATAATTACCTGCAGAAAATATCATGTTTTCTTCAATCATGTAATTACAACTTAAACTTGGATTCACCCTATGAAAAATTACCTATGATCTCCCTGTTCCTTCAAAATCCCGTGTCTCTGCATGAACTTTTGAAAAGGTTTAATTCCAAATGGTTTAAATATAATAAATAGCAAATCCTTGAAAAGAATATAGTTCATACATAATGCTTCTCATGAATATGTCAAGCATCCAGCAAGTGCCATGTCTATACAGCTAAGCTTATTTCCTTAAATATTTGGAAATACACTTTATCCAGAAAATAAAGTTCTCCAGCTTCCAAAAACAGTTTATCTGCAGATGCATTTTCACGTTTCAAAAGGCAATTAAGCTCACAGAAAGCTGTTCTTATATGGGAGTAAGTAGTACTTGATAGCCTGTTTTGTGCTTAAGAAAATAAAATCATATTTTTTTCACTATCAAACGCTGCAAGTCACTGTTTAGCTAAAGCCCCAAGCCAATGCACTGTGTTACGTTGGTATTTGTTAAGATATTACCATTTATAGCTACAAGTAATTTAAAAAATAAAAATATTTTTTCAAAATACAATGCATTTATGTGAATTCCTCTGGTACTCAAAAAGACTACAGCAAGAGATGACACTTGTAACCGGTACAGTTTACGTTCAGGAACTCTGAACAGTGGCTCACCACATTTATGGGTTCTTTTTGCTGTTGTTTGTTTGTTTGCCTGCATGTTTGAAATTCCTCAAGGGTAAAAAAATATACCTAATTTTACAGAAATCTGATTAATGCAAGGGAGCCTTCATTGTAGAGAATGAGATCTGAAAAGCATATAACACGAGGAAAAGGACACCACTAACCTTTCTAAAGAGCCTGTTCTTATCAAGTACCGCAATGGTTATTATAACATTATAAAACTCTGCATGACCTAATGTGCAACACATGAATGTGAAGTCATCTGTCAAGAATGGAAATCTCATTTCCAAAAACAACAAACAAAAAAACCCAAATCTCTAAATCTATACCTTATTTGTGATGAGAAACCCAGTAGTAAATTTAATGGTTTGAAAACAATTTCACAACTACGCATTTCTAGCAAATTTTGAACCTGGCACGCTTATCTTCCACTATCTGATCTGAAGTGTGCTCATACAGAATCAGAATCAGATTTGGAATTTAATGTATAGCTGCATACAATCATTCAGTAACCTTTCCAAAACATACGGACTAAATAAAAAAAATTCCATGAAAACATGCATGAAATATGATTCAAGAAATTATCTGAAATGAGGAACTAGAAATAGAATGCAAAAAAAAAAAAGGAAAAGGAAAAGGAAAAGGAAAAGGAAAAGGAAAAGGAAAAGGAAAAGGAAAAGGAAAAGGAAAAGGAAAAGGAAAAGGAAAAGGAAAAGGAAAAGGAAAAGGAAAAGGAAAAGGAAAAGGAAAAGGAAAAGGAAAAGGAAAAGGAAAAGGAAAAGGAAAAGGAAAAGGAAAAGGAAAAGGAGGGGGATTTCATGTCTCTAATGTGTCTTAATCTCTAGATCTAAAAACTGTATTTAACTACAGTGAAAGATTTGAGAAATTAAATTTGATATGTTTTCTTGACCAGGCAACTACTGTGCATGAGCCATTTTTTGTTGCTTCAACTCTTTCTTCCCAGATTCTCGTATTATACAAATAAATAAAATGCTTGTTTTGCAGAGGCTATTTTCAGAACCAACACAACCACACACCGATCACAGCTCATTAAGTCATGTTTACCTAGACAAAACTAAAGCAGCAGCACGACTCACAGCACAAATGCTGTAACCTGGGGAGACACTCCGAAAGCGGAGCATACCAAGGGAAATCAGTTCTACATCCTTTTAGAAAGTGCCCAGGGAGAATCTGTAGGTAGAGTGAGGAAGATAACAGAGTATTAAAACATACACTGAACAGTAGAAATCATGAATGTCCAGAATATTAATTCTACTTTTGCAGTTGTCAGGAGTTCCTCTTCGTTTGCAAACTACAGATATACTTGGTAGTTGCAAAGATTTCAGTGGCATGATAACAATAAGCTCTTAGATCCTTAGGTTAACATGAAGTATTACTACCACAAAATAAGATAATTAAATCAGAGAACAAACCTTTCCAGGTTAAAACAACATCTGAGCCAATAGCTTTTATATATATATACTTCGTGTATAGTCTATTACTAAATCCCTGCTTTATGTCAGACATCTCTTGAGATGAATGCAGCAGCTAAGACCTCTTCATAGATTTGATTCAGGCATTTTGAAGGTTCCCCTTCGCCATTTTTTTTTAAAGACAAAATGGTAATCTGATGATGGAGCACAATTCAGCAACAGGTGAATTCTTCCACTGTTATACTCTACAGAATTTGTGAAACAACACGCCTTTCTTTTCTTTTTTTCTTTTTCTTTTTTAACATTTAATGAAAATCAAACTGTTACCCTATGACTGTGGGACATCACTTTGAGAAAACAAAAGGAACTCTTAAAAAAGTTCTTTCAATTAATGAATGCCTCAGCTGCAAAGCTTACCCGGAAATGCTAAAACAACCATTCTGCAAATAACCAACAGACACTCAGTTGCTACCATGTAATAAATTAAAAACAGGTAATGATTTACATGGTCATCCAGAAACACATTTGTCTGGTATCTCTGATTAGTACTTCCAGCAAAATCACTTTTCTAGGTCTCCCACTAGAGCTCACAGCCTGCCCATTCTTGTATTCCCAAAGCAGCTACAGCCCACCACATCATGCAATGCTTCAGATGGTCATTTTAATCATTATGAGTTTGAGAAATCCAGGGAATACAGTAGCAGCTTGTGGTGCTGGGGTCTTGGTTACTTACTGTGCTTCAGACAGGCTGAATGACTTCTGCTTTTATTTTTCTGTAACCTATTCTCATAGATGGAGTAATAATAGATGCAAACTTCAAAAATGCAACTGGGCATAAATATATTAAAGGCTGTAAATTGCGTAACAGCTTCAATGACAGCACTCAGCAAGCACCTAAAACAGGATTTCAAATGATCCCGCATCCTTACAAGCTGCCTGTAGAGAGATGCTGCAGAACACAACTAAATTAAGTTCTACAGAAAGATTCCTAAATGCACTAATAATGAAAATTGCAGCAGAATTTTTCAGTAGACTAAACATGAGTGTGGAAAGGGAAAATGGCTGTCCCAGAATTATTTATTATGTTCTGAGTTCCATTTCTTGGACTTCAGTGGACAGGAAGGATGCATTCAGAGTGGTGGTACAAGCGCTTCTGTTGACTTTTTGCTAAGGTTACAAGCAGTGAAAGAGGCATGATTCAACAATCAAATCCATACAGCAGCACAAATGTGGAGGTACTTCAACAGCACTTAAGCATGTACTTTAAGAGAAGCAAGTATTAAGTGTTTTGGTAAATCCCAGCTTTACTTCAGAAATCTACTGAGATGAATGGAGCAGCTGAGACCTCTTCAAAGATTTTATTTAGGCTGTAAAGGCATTTTGAAGGTTTCCTTTATTTATTTCTATTAATTTTTTAAATTAAAATGAAAATAAATTTGTTTTTATTAATTTTTAATTAAAATAAATAAAACTTTATTAAAAAAAATTAGATTATAGACCTAAATTCAGCAACAGGTGAATACTTCTGCAGTTGTACACTAGAGAATTTACGTTCATGGAAACTGAACACTTTCCTTATGATCATGTGATACCACCTTGAGAAAGCAAACACAGGCTTCTCCCCAACAGCTTGACATGTCGCTCACTTGTTGATGGGGCCGACATATTCCAAGGGATTTTAAACACAGAAAGGATAGCCTACTGCTTTTAAAAAGCTGCATCAGGAGAGGGCACATCGGGGATCGTGAGGCAGCAGGAAAGGCTGCTGGCAGACTTTTCCAGGGACTCCAAGGCATGCAGGAGAAGTGGAACCCCAGCAGCCAGGACCAGAATGCTCCCCACACCGTGCTGCCAAAGTCCTACTGCAAGCAGAATCACCACCCACCCTTTAAAATACCCTCCTTAGGTAATGACACAGCCAGACAGCCTCATCATAGATTCAGAGAATCATTTAAGTTAGAAGAGATCCGAACCAACTCCACAGCAGACAAAAACCAT
Organism: Odontophorus gujanensis; assembly: GCA_013399175.1. Taxonomy (NCBI): domain Eukaryota; kingdom Metazoa; phylum Chordata; class Aves; order Galliformes; family Odontophoridae; genus Odontophorus; species Odontophorus gujanensis. The sequence continues at coordinate 829,548 of VXAB01011486.1, read as the reverse complement.
TTTTTTTTCCTCAGGGAAAAAATATGACTGTTAGTGAACCAACAGCTGAGTGGAGAAAAATAACCTAACTGTAGTGTCAAGTTACTGACTATTTAGGTTTACTCAGGCTTTTGTTTTAAGGGCTGCTAATGACTGCAGATGTCAACTGTAGCCTCTGAGTTGTACGTGAAAGGGATGGTTGCTTATACACTGTTCCTGACAGATGTGAAGCAAGGGATTCAGACATCCGAGTTCAGCATCATTCTGCTCTTCAGACTTCACATGGTCTTCTCCACCAAGACCACACCATACCACTGCATGGCAACAAGGTATGTCAAGGAGGAATACAGTATTTCTGTCTTTTAAAGAAGGTGTGGAAACAAAGACGTTTTCATTTTTATGTAGATACCCTTTGAGGGAGGTAAAAGGGGGGACATTTTATGCATCTGTGAGGAGAGATGTAGAACTCTTAACACCTCAAACTCAGAGGCAAAGTATCTGCATATGGAAGACCAAAAGCCCTAGCAACATTATCTAGCCCACAGCTTACAGATACCCGAGTCACTTTTGATTAACACGTGCAACTGAGTGTTCCATGTAAACTCCAGTCAACTCCTTTGCAGAGACACACACACATGCACTCCTAATCACAAATACTACTGGAGGAACAGTTCTTTTATTTGAGTAATTACTTCTATTCAAAAACACGCTCTTGCCAGATCTAGTAAGAGGAATATCAATTTCCAAATGGCACTTGTGAAGGAACTGAATATTCTACGTCTAAAACTGCCCCGTAAGTCACTACTCAACAAATGCCAGAGTACCAAAAGCAGACAGGATCAAAAAACAGAAACTGAGATCTAATTTCAGGATACTGATATTTTTAAATTAAATATACTTAAAGGTACAAGAGAGTAGGCAGAGGATGCATCTTCCTAATCTTTGTAAATTTATTCCATAACTGCTTATGTAATTAAAAGAAAACTCAGAACCCGATTTCTACTGCACCACTTCCCCTCAACAAGTAACTGATCTTGTACTTAATGGTGCCAGTCCCCCAAGAATGCAACTTGATTAATATATAGTATCTTCAGGACAATCATGATTTTTGCTTTATGATTACTGCATGCATTTCCACACATCTCCACACATAGAAATGTGTCAGAAGCAGTCAGAGAACTGAAAATACAATTTCACCATACAATGGTGTATTTCATGGATTGGGTGGAATAACTGTACATACTCTGTGATTTGTCACAAGTTATTTATTTTGTTTTAACTAGTAATTGGTTAGACAAAGGCCAAGCTATGCCTGACTGAAACCAAGTCACTTTTTATTGAAAGCAAGAGCTGCATTCCACTTGGGACCAAGTGTCTCATGGTTACCTATGAATGAGAGATACTTTCTGCAGAACAGGTTCCAACTAACAGGAAAAAAAACAAAAACAAACCTCACACAGTAATTCCATAGTAAAGTACAGGGCCACATTCACACAATATTCAATTATATATTCACAAGGACTGCTCCAAAAGTAATACCTCCAATTTTATTATGCTGACCCATGATGGAGGATATTATGGTACAGTGATAGACTCAATTTTCCTGACACTATTTCACTATATTTTATTGTCATGTAACAGATAGGGGGTGGTGCATTTCTGCTGTGGTGACAGCAATATGAAAGACATGTTCTGGATGGCCATGCACAGCTGGCACAGCATAATCAGCTCACCCATGCAAACAAGTTTATTACAACCAGGGAACTCTGTACAAAGCTGAATATCAGATTCAAGTGCACTGAAAACAATGGTGGCAATGCTGGAATACCATTAACTGAAGAAAAAGCTCAAGATGCCCTCAGTGGGTAAAGGGATGCATGCAGTCTTCTGAGATAGGAAAGGGGGGATTCTTCTCAGTTTCCTGGAACCCAGACAAACCAACTCCGACCGCTGCATTGCACCACTAACTAAGATGAAGGCTCAAACTTCCAGAGTCAGGCCAGAGAAGATAATCATTCTCCTGCAACACAATAATGCCAGGTCTCATATCACTTTGTCAATCTTGGCTGGACTGAACGGTCTGGATTTGATGACTTCTGTCTTCCATCTTTTGGTGCTGATGAAAGATGTATTGTGTGGGTAACATTTTCCTAGCAACAACACCATCATAGCTGCTGTAAAACCGTGAGTCACCTCCTCTGGAGCAGATTTTTTTTCCCCCCACATGCAAGGCATGCAGGTTCTTGCTTATCACTGGTGAAAATGCTCAGCTGATGGTGTTGACTACTCTGAAAAGCAGTGTTTTGTAGTTGAGAACTTGCTCAATGAAATAGTATTACTGTACTCTTCGTGTCTGTTATAATTTCCATGGAAATAACAGGAGGCATTACTTCCAGAGTGATTTGTGTATAATCTCAAATAAATGAAAATAAAAAGAAATCATATAAGTGAAAGGACAATATTGTTTCTATTTTAATGAGACTTGAGCCTTTTGTAGGTCATGTTTCCAAAGTCTAAGGACACAGAAAAGGCTCACACAATTTCAGCTAAGTGGAAAAGGAAAAACCTGCATTAACTAGAAGGCTTTTTTCTAGTGCAATTACAAGATTGATTTTTTTCTCCTAAGTAGCAATAACATCAGTGGAAATGAATGCTTAACATAAGAAGCAATTTTAGTGAAACTTTGGAGAAAAAAGCTAACAACATCTTGTAAAGAATGTCACAAGTCCTTACTTTTAAACCGGGACAGAGTTCATCTGAAAATACTCATATCAATTTCCACCTAAATACTGAAAGCCCTTTAAGTCATTTAGATGTATAGAGAGATGATTAGTTACTTAACAACACTCTTAAACCTTAGGAATTGTGTTGCAACTCAACCTAGGCCAATAGTCATACTGACCTAAACCTTGAGTCAAATTGGAACAGCTAAAATACAGACTCATCTAAAAAATAATGAAAACTATTACTTCATATATGCTGCTGAAAAACCATTGTAAGAATAGTAGAAGGATGGCAAGGGGGAGCACTTAACTACCTTTCAATACAAAGGGAAAATTTGAGAAACTATTTCAAAAAGTTAATATTGAAAAAAATGACAATCACTTTAATCAGAAAGATGCTATGCTGTCATTACGTTGTAGAAGTTTTATTAATATGTTTAAATCTGTCTTTCATGAGTGCTATAAAAAGCAACTAACTGCAAAATAACAAGAAAAGACTTTTTTATTAAACTAAAAAGATAAAATAGTACACGTATCAATGTTAAAACTACACAAAACATATGTGCAATTCATTTTGAACAAAGTATGCATTCTTCTACATACAAGAATATAGCCAAGGAGAAAAAGAGGTTTAAAAAAAAAAAAAACAAACTTGCATGTAAGCATCAGCTAATCTGGGACCATCTTTCAAAATGCGTGTCAAACCAACAACTTCACTAAGCTTTTATAAAGCCGTATGCCTACACTGCCACTTACAAAATCAGCTTCAATTCCATGTTAGCTTATGTCTAAAATTAAGCCTGTGTCCAAGAACCCTGCTGAATACACGCAGCACCAGCAAAACATTAACAGGCTGCTATCAAGTCTCATCATCATGTAGGAAGAAGTCAATCTCAGTCATGAAGAACTCCAGTAACAAATAAAAAAGACTAGTTCAGAAGCTGTGTATTTAAATGTATATAAAAAACATCGTTCTACAGGAATTTGCCTAATCTGAGCACAAATCACAGAATTGTAGGGATTGGAAGGGACCTCTAGAGATCATTGAGTCCAACTCCCTGCCAAAGCAGCTCCCTAGCCCAGGTAGGCGTCCAGGTGGGTCTTGAATGTCTCCAGAGAAGGAGACTCCACCACCTCTCTGGGCAGACTGTGCCACTGCTCCATCACCCTCACTGTGAAGAAGTTCCAATGCACATTTGTGTGGAACTTCCTATGCATCAGTCGGTGGCCATTTCCCCTCGTCCTATTGCCATGCACTGCTGAGAAGAGTTCAGCCTCGTCCCTTTGCCTCCTGCTCCTTAGATATTTATAGACGTGGATCAGATCCCCTCTGAGTCTTCTTTTTTCAAGGCTGAACAGACTCAGGTCTCTCAGCCTTTCCTCATGAGAAGTGTTCCACATCCTTTTTCATGTTTGTAGCACTACGCTGGACACCTTCCAGGAGATCCGTG
>VXAB01011486.1:776549-825355 GCA_013399175.1 Odontophorus gujanensis | reverse complement strand
TTTTTTTTTTTTTTTTTTTATTACTGGGGAGCCCAGAAGTGGACACAGTATTCCAGGTGAGGCCCCACCAGGGCCAGAGTAGAGCTGTTGCCAAACACATGACTCTATGAACCTTGAGCTGCTTGTTCATCACCTTCCTCCCACTGACACAGGTGTTCTTGCAGAAAGATGCTACTGGGCAAGTAGGACTAAGAGCCTCAATGTCATCAAAGGAACGCCCCAAAACACCACTGAGCACTTGCTTCACTGTTCTCCATGTAGGAATGTCTGACTACTGAAGAAGCACGTAGGATGAAGGACAGAGCCTACTTCTTAGAGTCAAATCACATCTTCATCAAATTAAAACTACAGAAGCACTGCTACTGTTGAGATTCCCTAGGAAGAAAACCCAGGCAAACTGTCCCTTGAACAAAGACAACTTTACTGGTCAGATGAGGATGCCTTGAAAAAGTATCTCCTAAACAGAATTTTAAAAATGTGTATTACACATGTGCACGTATGGTTAATTTATACATACAAATAGAGCAATTAAAATATTTTTACATTATCCTGTGAAGCTGCAGAACAAATCCTATTAAATTGAACTTAGTTTGTCCATTCCTAAAATAGATTTGACATACAAACACAAACACAAGGTCAAGGTCACAGATCAGCAAGAAAGATTACAAAGAGGACTGATGTAAGAGCTGGCATTTGATCAAAGCTCCTGATGCTGGTTGTTTTTTTTCTTCCTCTTAGTACACTTACCAGAAATACCACTACATTTTCTTTACATTGGTGCATTCTAAGTTTAAGTACTCCCCACCTTTAAGAGCAGCTGACCTCTGCTTGTTTGTGTTATTAGGAGAAGTTAGGCAGGTTGTCAAATAAATAAGAAACGATTACATTAAATTAAAAGCAAATGAAAGATACCACTTTTTGCAATCTCTCATGCTATTCAATACATATTAAATCACAAATTCAGAAGGAGAAGGAGACTACTGCTAGAGAATCAAGAATGTTATCTTCATGTAACAGTTGCACACATATTTCTAAACAACACTCATCTAACCTCACTAGCTGTGTGTACAGCATATATTTCTCAATTTAATAAAAACAAAACTCATAACACGTGATCTATGCAGAATACACTCAAACTAACTTCTGTAATCAGGACAACAGTGATCTCCTAGAAAGCTTCTTTAACGCTTAGTGCTGTGCAATTGAGCAGGTTAAATACTTCAGCAACAGTTGAGAGACTTATTAAACAGAGGTCAAGTGAAAATAGTTAGAAATGGAACAAGTCATTTACTGATCTATCCATCCACTCATCCACTGATACATTCTCAAAGCTTGAAATGTACTGGAGGATATTTATCTTGCTCGTAATGTGCAACAGACACAAAGTCACGTAACATTCAAATCTGCATCACCATCAAATTTGAGATGCTCCTTCTAAGAACTAGCAATCTGAAGAACAGTAAGGCTTGCACCAGCACAGCTCTGGTATTAGCTTAGGCATGACTGGGAGCAGTTTTTTATTTAGAGAGCACTGTGCCTATGAATAGGACTGTTCACGTTGGTATAAAGCTTTTACTGGAACTCATTTAGAGGTAAACTACTTAACTTTTACACGGGGAATCTCCAACATCACCAGTAAAACATTGTCATCACACATGCATCTTCATCACGTTTCTGTTTTAACATGTTTAATAATTTTTTTCTCCACCTAGTTTTTGTATAGATATGACATTAGCCATTTGACTGGGTTGGCTCAGTCAGTACTGAAGAGGCTTAAAGGAATAGCACAGGGAAACATAACACCAGCTTAAGAAGGCTCCTTTTCAATAACACTCTTAACATGAATTATATCAGCATTCTTATAAGGTATAGTTACTGAGTTACTACAGCCAAACACAAATCACTCCTGAAGCCTGGCATGCAAGCTTCTCAGCACAACGGTACAGGTGTTTTCAGCTCTGGTACAAACCTGTGATATCTTAAAACAGTCACTGTTTAAGATTAAACTGAGTTAAATTTTAGACCTTAGGGCAATACAGTTCCGTTAACCTTTTTTTTAACCCCTTCGAGCAAAATGGAAGAAGGTGCATTAAAATCCAATTTCTACTTTTCCTACACTACAGAAGGCTAAGAAAGCTTCTCATTGCATTAAAGAGTGAGGAAGACAAAAAAAACAACACCACATATATATACAAATATCACGCAATGATTATGATTCAAGATTAAGAACATCTGCAAATTAATGACATGCTTTCTGATAACCAAACACACGAGAAAAAGTACAAGACATCTTACAACCAAAAACACTCAAAGAAACGTATCTGTTTGTAAGCAGTATAGCTAACCAGCACTTTAAATCAAGCCTATGTGGAGTCCAATAGCATAAGTTTACTAACATACACAAAAGAAGTCTAATGCACAAAAATTCTTTCACTTTAATTGAGCTTGTAAATAAGTCAGTTGCTTATCACATCAGGAGAAGGCTTATCTTACACTTGGATTACAAACTTTTCACTTGATTTGGTTATGATGATTAATCCAAACTAAAACAAGTCGGCAGCTTCCCCCCCTCGCTAAATATAGGCTCACACTTCACCACTCCTGCAGGAGCAGGGGGTTTCAGCCACTTCTGAATTTGGGACCAAACTGAAAACTTTTCAAGTCAAAGGGATGTTGTACACTGTTATAAATGGGAAGTGGATGTTTTAGTCTTTTTTTCCTGTGACAACATAGAATTGAATCTCAGACATGAAATGTCTATTTTATTTCCCTTCAGAAGACTCTAATGGGCAGAGTCAAAGCTCTCAGCAAAGAGAGCCTGAAGATGTAAATGAAAGCTATTTTGAGTGTGCTGTCTTTTTAAAAGGGGGTAATGACTAACTGCAATGAATGAATGGTTAGCCAGTACAATAACAAAACCAAATGTCAGCTAGCACAATGAAGAGAGTACTTCTGATCAATTCAGTAGTCAAGTAGTCCACAATCGATCACCTTGAAGCACAGTGGCTGGCTGTTCCTGCCTAATTCCACAAAGGCACTATTTTTATGTCCGTTTTTTTTTTTTTTTTAAAGAATGTCTGTTTTCATGTTTACATGAAATTTCAAATAAAGAAATTTTTAAAAGTAAAAAATAACATTTAGACAAATGGTGAAACAGTAACTCCACTCTTTTAAACTTACTTTTACTGACAAATTAGACTATGGATTTTAACAGGACACCAAAATAGCAGGAAAACTATGCACACATACAGGTTCCTGCACCAAAGAGGAATCAAATTTTATGCAACATAACTTAATATTGCAGAATTAGGCACATGATAAATGGACATGCACCACACTGAAAACAGCAACAGATCACCAGCTTAAGAGTCCTGACTAGTACAGTTGGGGGTCCAGAACTTACTGAAAGCATGTTCAAGTTCAAGATTTGAACACAGTTTGTAATGTAATCAGTTATTATTCAGGGTACAAAACAAGATTTCCTATTCCTATTCTAAACTAGACCAGAAAGATTGATTATTCCAGCTTGTCTGCTCCTCAGTTGCTCAAAACACCACCAGCACAGCAGGTGATCTGTTTCACCACATGCTGGAAGTCTAAAATTAAGCTATCTGTAACAAATGCAATAGGAGGAAGGTGGAAACTTTTTCTGTAAACCCTCCTAATGTTGCAGAGTGGTTGGGGAACAACACAGGAGTATCTCAGAATTGTAATCACAATTTTAGGCTGTCTACTTAACGCCTACTGGTAAAGTACAGAGGGAAGGAAACTGTCACAAAACAAAGCAATTCTGTGTCAAGAACACAGTAAATAAAAAACGTTTTATGCAACTTGAAGTCTCCTGTGTACCATACAGTAAAAAGTCATTATCCACTGGTAGTACCCAAAACCACAACTTCACCAATTTAGCTGATCAGGCTAGACATTATTTCCAACTTAATCTGCCTTGGTAGAGATCTGAGCACTGCTGATGGGTCACAACCCTTGTCCTTTGTATTATATAAAGCCATCTTTCCTTGACAGAATCATTTCCCAGCTCAATATACCATCAATAAGCAACTCTGGTGTTTTCTCAATCAATACATAGTGAAGCATTGTCAATGACCAGAAGATAAAAGATAATAAGTTCCATTGGCTGCACATTTTATTACTAAACATCATAACGTTGCTGGGTTTTTTTTGTTTGTTTTTTTTTTTTTTGTTTTTAGAATGGCTATATGAAAAAAAGGTATAAAACCAAAGGTTTTAATTCAATCTCTGTTTCTAAACTTGGTCAGCAAATGACACCAAAGAACTTCACTAAAGATATCAACATGGTATCTTTCAACAGGAGTTCAGGCTCATACATACCTAGAGAATCTAAGAGAAATGAAAGATGACTCACAAATACCAAATTAACACAGAAGTGAATGACACTGAATCAGCAGAGGTACGAGTCCAAAAGGGCAACAAAAGAAAAGCAATAGGGAAAGAGGTAGGGAGGGGAAAAGCCCCCACTCTTCTGAAACAACCAAATACAATCTAAAACCATTTATCAGGAGAAGGTCAAAATTGCTGGTAGTCAGTTGATCATGTCTTCAGCTTCTTGGGATACTTTCAGCAGGTGTCAAGCCAACAACCTCAGATCAAAAATTTTCTGTGCATGTGAAATAAACCACAATCCGACTCAGAATTCTTAGGAAGGATAAGGACCAAAGCTAATGTGATTTAGATGTGAAGCAAAAATATCCAGTGTAGTAAGTTTATTTTCAAGTTCACACTCATACCTTGAAAGCGTCAGTGCTGGAGCTCTATGAATCTGCTTTTCACTCCACCCTGCCAAAAATAAATATATTAAATCAGTATGTAGAAGCTGTAAATGGAGAGCAATTTTAATGAGTGAGTTAATGAATGACTTTCCTATTAGCTCATGAAAACAAGTCTGTCTTACTTCTACAGGATGTTTCAAGAAACTAGACCAGTTTTGCCCTAAAATTGGTTATACCTGTGGAGTTAGTTTCTCATAATATCAGATCTTGATCACTGTATAAGAGTTGAACAAACTGGTAAGGGGTAACACGCCAGAACAGAGGTGAAGGCTTTTCTCACCTGGTTCTAGGTAAAATAAGTAAATAATAAGTAAATAAATAAAAAGTAATCAAGAGATACAATTCTGACATTACTGCTGTCTGCTTAACTCCTGACAACTTTGACACTGTATTCTGCTTTTCTAACATGTTACTTGTCCTCTCCTTTCTCTTTAACTGTTACCTTCATTTAGTCTTCAGCTCCCTACACTTCTACATTACAAATACCAAACAACCATTCTGCACTACACAGAGCACAGATGTTACTGTAACCATTTCCTTCAAGACACTGCCCATACAGACCTTTACTTCAAGTTAAACTGTTCTTCCTCTTACTCTCAGCGCGGTTTAACATTTCTCATTTGAGTTCAAGAGATATCAATAACTCTTTCATTTCTGCCCACAAAGCCCAACCACTTCTTGTGTCCCTCTTCCCTGTTCACGCTTGTGCAAACATCTGTTTTTATCAAACTACTCAGGCACCTCTCGCACAGGAAATCCGTTATGTTTCTGCACTGCTCCCCAGACAAAAACACAGCTGCACTCTTGAGGCTTGCTCTTAACAAGTCATCATAATAAAAATTAATCAAAATCCACTGGAGTGGCTCCAACAAACCATGTGACAAAACAGAGATTATGAATGTTGCTTGCCTTTTGTCAGAGATTCACAGCCATCTATTTGTTTTCTTTTCCTCATCGTAACTGATACAAAGTTTAAAAACACATGTATTCGTACCTGCGAGATGCTAAACATGTAAATAATGCAAATTCTTCTGGCCAATAATTAAGAAGCAGCCTTAGAATTGGCCTCCACAATAAACATATTTTCCCTTCCTCTTAGAAAAAGAACCTAAACATCGAAAACCACATACAGTGTGAAGAAAGGAATACAGAAGGGCTAAAATACACTGCAAAAGGGCTTCCCTTCTCTGGTGTTGCTCCTCCAGAAGAGTTAGGAAGAGCTCTCTTCCCTGGCTGGTACAATGGAAATATCTCTACCCTGTTGCAAGCTGTATTCATTCCAGTGAGCACATGTGGAAGATTGACCAGACAGAACAGAAATGGGAAAGGAAATACTGCTCCTAGAAAAACTGATTATCACGATGACAACACTTACTTATTTAATCATTATAGAGACTGGTGCCAAAGCCAACATGAACACGGAAATTTTTGAGGGGGACCTTTAAAGCAGAGAAAGCACCTGTCCCAGGGAACAGTTAAACATAAACCCAAGACCTAGTTCAATGAAACAAAGGAAGCCTTCTGTCTCAGCTGCCTTAATTAGTTAGCCTTGTGAGCCCCAAACAGCAGGCTTACTTCTGCACAAGCTCCAGTGACTTCTTTCCAAAGTCCTTCTGGTCTTTCTTTAAATCACACAACCACAACTCCAGTTGTAGCACTTCTAAAGGTGAGCAGTTTGGCTTACCAAGAACAACCTACTGAGATGCTAATTCCACCTGCCTTCTTTATATTCTGCCAGGTTTATGGGACGGAGTCTATCTGTGCTTGACATTTGCAGGGATACATTGTTTGGCATAATTACTACTGTAAAACGCTTTATATACCCATAAATTCAGACTATAATCCCAAAGTGCTTACAAACTAAGATACAGGTATAGCTAAGCAGAAAAGGAATTTTGTAGGGAAAAAGCAGATTTCAGGAAGAACAGTGACAATGGGAAGTGAAGGCAGAGAGGTTACCCAAGCTGCCTGGGAAGCTGTCTCAAAAGTGTGGCATTCTGAAGAAGAGCAGGAACAAGACTGTACAGAATACTGCACATTGTAAAAAGAAACAGACAACCTCTTTCTTCAAAATAGGAAGGCAGGGATGAAATTCTAGGCAGTGCAGTTTCTAAAATATCAGCTATATTTCTTCACTGATGTAGAAAAATAAACAACATGGAAAATGCACATGGATGAGAAGTCAAAATCTGAGGATATTAGTATTACTTTTATACTGATCTTGACCAATTGAACAAGAGGGAGAATTGGGAGATCTAGTACCTCCCAACTCAGTAATTTGCTGTTGAGAAAGGGGAAGGAGGTGAGGGTGGAAATCACTAGATCACTACCTATCCATCACCAACTGGACCAAAACAAACCACTCATATTTATTTTAAAAATAACCTAAAGAGAAAATTTTTAAATAGACTGAACACTGTTCTTGTAAATCCACTTTTACATCCAAGAAACAATATAAGCACTGAATGCAAATTGGTTTTGTCAACTACCTGATGAAACACAATCAATTCAAAGAAGCATGGAATAACATGTGCCTTCTTGCTAATATATCTCAACATAACATACGACAAAAAATAATTCTTTTTTTTAATTAATCAGTTTCTTTGCCTTTGATTCCCTTAAAGCAAGCAGATATTTTTCAAGAGCAAGTTCTAGCCATATTCCTCACAGATCAATCACAAGAAAGGTTTTACAACAGCTTTGCACATCCAAAAGAAATTTTCCAACTACTTGATAAGGATATTCAGGTAACATCGTTGCTGCTCCAGGTAGAGCCACTAAAACCTCTCATTACACATCTTTCTTTGTTTGACTGGCAAATTTGATTATGAGTTTATTATTTACGAGTAAAGCTCATCCAGTCATTTTTAATTACAAATTGTTTTGCACTCCATCATGGCTAAGTGAATGCTATAAGAACCCCTTGACATAGTGACTTCATAAGCCTTGGAGAGCACTAGAAGTGTTCTTAGAAGCACAAAACTGTTAATAAGAGACGTTTTCCTCCATTGATTGTACTGTCAGCTGTAATTCTGCAAGAGTCCGTACTTGCAAATTATGGAGAATGTGCATCCGAACTACCCTTCCATGAAATGATTCTCTTTCTCAGAATGATAGCACTAATAGAAAAAAAAGAAAAAAAAAAAAAGCTGAGAAGAAAGTACCTGAAACTGAGCGTACTGAGAAGTAGCTTTTTCTTAAATATAACCACAATTCAGGAGCAAAAAGTCTTTGTATACTCCACCACCAAACTGCAGACAATAGGCACCATTCCCAACTATAAAACAAATTCTCATGAACTATCTATACACAACATGAGCCCAGGAAACAAAATCTCTAATTATTCATGACTTCAGTGAACTAAAAATTTCAATTCTGTATTACCTACATGTAAGACGAGATCATGAAAAAAAAAAAAAAAACTCACAAACCAAAACCAAACTAATGACAAGTAAGAGTCATCTCAGTTGCTCTTTCAAAAGACCTATTTCAGTCCGACATCTAAAAATCTGATACTAGGCTGCTGTTGCTCTCTACACACTGACCATAGTAATTTCACTCCTCTGCTGTTCACCAGGATCTCTCATCACGTGCACTGTATGGGTCTAAACCATGTTGGAAGCTTCTGGGTACTATAAGAAGTGGAAGAAAACACCTATTTCTGATGAAAACAGAACACATAACAAATAGAGCCAACATACATTCCACCAGTTTTCCCCTTTCTTTCAGAGATCTGTCTACTATGGCCGAAGTCTACCAAGTTCATTGGAGCTAAAAGGACCGCAGCAGCAGCTGATAATCCAAGAGCAATGAAGTCCTTTTTATCTAGAAGCAAGGACTTTTCAAAATGAAGTACGTATAAATGCTTATACATCTCTCTAAGCACATCCTTCCCCAGCAGATCCATTTTTATTTCCTTCCTTTAGAAAGCTGCCATAGTCTGTTTTTTGTTGGTCTAATTCAACTGCAATACATTCAGCACTGAATTGCTTGGATGGATTAGAAACAGATTTTGCATTCATTTGTGTGTAGACTAGTATACAAACAACTCCGACAGCCCGTGATCTTAAGAGAGCTACAAAGGAGAGGTGAGCAAAGCCGATGTAGAAAGTACATTCATGCAGGTGTCTTTAAGAGCTACGGAACTTCTCAGTGCTGCTCATGTTCTGGAACACTGAACTGAGCCAAGCTTGACTGAGGTTCCTGTGGATATCGCATGAGTGACTAGAGCTTAAGCCTGGAAAAATGAGTTTGCATTCCATTTAAACAGAGTGAAGAGGATAGGAAGAATATTCACCCCTTAATAACCAATATTAATATTTTGTCTACTAATTCTTATAAGCTCAAGTTCTGTCTTCAGAACTAACAATACTAGCTTCAAAGAACATATTTTAAATTGATCTTAAAGATTTATTCATACGAAAAGTTTCTATTTTGGTTAATATCACTGAAAACACATGGTTATTATAGAATTTTCAGATACCCACCATAGTTCCCCTCCACTCGAGAGAGAGAAGATACCTTGAATGACTGCCACTGGTTTTATAAAACATGAAAAGATTGGGAAGAGGAACAGTATTCCAAATCCTATAACTGTTCATGGGCAGCTAATCAGGCCACCTAAGGTCAATGTTATTAAAGCAAAGATTCAAACAAAGAGGGAAGAAAATGTAAAATAAAAACTAAGTGTTCAGAACTTTTAACAAACTCGAAGTTTTCCAAGTGAAAAAAAATGGAACAATATACTAATCACCTTGTTTAATCCAAAGCATTTACTGTCACCCCAATTAGGCATTTATGCTAATAATAAAAACAAGTCACAATTTTTTCAACAGCTACATTATGAGAACAACTTAAAAATGTACAAAAGTGTTTTTAAGCACAGTTTTTCACTTCCTTATCTAACCACAGTTGCCCCTGGAAGCAACTCTGATCATGCTTTTATTAATGGTTCCATTTCAATCAATCACTCAAACCACATCTGCTACTGCAGATGCTTTGTCCAGTAGTCAGGAAAAATAATCCTCAGGTTCATTTTATTAAGTCTTATAAAAATCGGCCCCTGTTACTTTAACAGAAAGTCAGCAACACTTAATTTTTAGGGAAAGTTGAATGACATAATAGACAAAATAATTCCCTCAAGAGGTTTAGCAGCAGTCTCAGTTCAGTACACAATGCTGTTAATTACACAACTGCCTTCAGCATTAGGAGGAATCTGGTATCTTAGCACTGATTGAGTTAAGACTGCCGTTGATATCTGCCTTCATTATCTATCTGTTTACTTAGAAAAGTTATGCAACACCTCAAGTTCCTCTTTCTTTAAAAATGCTAAAGCAAGCTAACAGAAAGACAGGAGGTGGATTTGGGGAACTGGCACTTCATAGGTTCAAGGAGGGCACAGCTACTGTTCTAAAAGCACCTAAGTGCAAATTCTTAACTAAAATCTGCCCCACTTGACGATATGCTCAAGCATCAACACCTGCTTAAAACTTGGTTAAGTACCTCCAGAGGAAAGACTGTCCTACACAGTCAACCAATGGTGGAATCAACTGCCTACCTCCATTGTAAGAATAGTTTTCTAAAAGATAAGACCACTCCAGGTCATACGGTATTCCCAGATCACTATGCAGATTTTGCTGTTTTCAAGTATGCTGACTCAGTAAAGCTGGTAGTGTAAGTTTTCATTCTGCAAATAGCCTTCTACTTTCCCTTTAAGAGAACAAACTCCAACAAATCACATGCTACCCACGCTGACATATTCCACAACATAGGACAACCGAGATATCAAAAACACACCATATTTCCTCTTTTAACCGTGAACCAAAGAATCTATCTCATATCACTGTTGCTACAATAATTTGAAAAACTGGGGGGAAGGGGAGGGGAAAGAGATAAAATCACAACTCCCACTTCTGGCTCTACTCAAAAAAAAAAAAAAGGAATTTCAGGAAGTCACAGACTGGTAAAATGTCTTCAAAGAGTTGGATTTAATCATGCATCATTTTCCTTTCCTTCAATCCTTAATTTAAAGTCATAGGTTGAATTATCTATAAACAAAAGTTAATTGCATCAAAATGCAGTATTGCTGTGTATTTAACACTTTCTTCAGAACTCAAACCTTCCCACTAACTGGTTAAAGTCCACAAGAAGTCAATACAGAAGATGCAATGTAACTATGTCTGCAGTACTATTGTTATTAACTTTCAAAATGTTGTTAAAAATGACCAATTCCCTTTTTCTCATTATCTGCTGTGACAGTTGTATAGCCATTTCTATCCATATTTATTAACAACACGCATTCATACAGTTTTCCAAAAGAATTTCAGGGGGAAAAAACAGCTCACTCACAAAATATTTGCTGTGAATAACTAAGTTTTGACTAATTAGTTTTAATTACATTAGTCATTTGAGTACAATCGCAGCACAGCATCTGGGATTCTCAAATTTTCTTAGCTGTCAAAGGATCTAGATGATAAATGACTTATGTATATAAGGCTGCATTCACGCTCCTTGCAAGGTGTAAACATAAGCTCAAGCAAACACTCATAAATATACCACACATCTACAAAGTGTTAATCTTAAGCCTGCAAGGCCGTTAAGACAGAAGCAACTTTTATAGTGCATGACTGCTTTTCAGCATACAGAATTTCCTGAGTCTTTCATTTCCTTAAAGGAACCCATTTACTTGTCAACTGCCAGGACAATGAGCAGAGAGAGAGTTTCAGATACCTCCGTGTGTTACATACAGTGACAACACATTGGGAAAGATGGATTTTCATTTTCTCATCAAGTTATTAGATTAGGTCTGCATCCAGATTTAAATGTCCAGGACAAGTCTGCCACCTGCCCAGAACTTGATTAGTTGGAAACATCTACATGACCAGAGCAGATACTTCAGATGTTCTGGAATGACCACAAGCAAACACCCAAATAATCACAAACAACTTCACGATGCCAAGAACGAAGCTCTAATCACAGCCCTCTGTGAAACAGCCTGAATCATACTAACAGAGTACTTCATACTTTGCAAACACAACTGAGCTTAGCTGAGCGCCTATAAAACCAGAGAATCAATTGTGTAAAGTCTGCAGCGGAGTTGAGAAAATGAACTGCACTAGATTTCTTGATAAAAAAAAAAATGGGTGCATATTTACATGGTTGGGGTGTGTGGTGGGAGAACTGAAGGCTCAAATACTCCAAGACTTTTCTCAGCTATGTTCTTGTTCTGTTTACTGTAACAGCATGTCTAAGATTTTCATGTCTTTGTACATTCCCTCGCATACCACCTCCCATCCCTCACTCCCCCTTCCCTTCACCTCCCCCAAGATGCAGGGACCGATGCAGCTGATAAAAGACCTAAGGAAAAACAGCTGTTTTCATTTAAAGAGGCAAACACATCAACATTCAAATATATTTCTCACTTATCATCTTAATAAAAGTCAAAGCAATCCCCCCCAATTAAAACATTAACTGGAATTGTATCTGTATAGCTATGAAACCACTACTGACTGACATAGCTGTGCGTAACTGAAAATAAAACAGAACTCCATTGCCAATCTTCTTACGTTGCCATTGGCATATACAATAAATTTGCCTTGTTAGCAGGGGCTACTGTGTTCTTCGTAGTAAACAAAGCCACAGATATGACTGGCTCACATACTTTTCATTCATCCACATATTTTTCTTTACTTAGACTTCCAGCACGTGCTGTAGAAGAGCTGAACGTTAAGCATTCCTGGAGTGTCACAATATGTAATACAATAAAACAGATTACAACCATACCTTTCTTTCACAGCAGTGGTGCCAAGCACAGGTACGCTGTAGCAATCAATTTGTTCTGCAGACAGTAAGGCTTTCATAGAATACTAATGCAAAATCTCTTTTCTTTCTCCTTCGACTTGACTCCCCAATGCCCAGGTCCCGACCAATACAAGGAGGAGGGCGGAATGTCTTCTGCAGAGATAACCACAACTACTAATCAAGTATACGTGTACAAGGGCACGGGATTAAACCTCCACCAAGCTTGACACGGGCACCGAGAGCAGCTAAACTCATGCACAGCAAGGTCAGAATTAAACACGCACACACGGACGCACATCTATTTGTGTGAACTAATTTATCACACTTTACCACTGACGGCTTTTTACCTCAGGGGAGTAAAATTACATCCTGGTGAACTGACGAGATTCAGACACAACAGCATCCAACACCAAATCAGATTTCACAGAAAGGCGAACCGTGTGCTGAAGTGAACACTTCCCTCCCTCTATACTTAGCAGACTGTTTCAGAAACTCTGCTCCTGCTGTGTGTATCTGAATGTGCCTATGTGCTGGTGCATGCGTGTGTGCATGTGTGCTGCACAGGCATGTGCCTAACACAGACTGCTGGGCGGGGGCTAAAATAGAGTGAAACCATTCAAGTTCAAAAATGGGTGACAACTACCTTCTAGGGAGTTTTCTTTCTGCCTGTATTTATCTTTACCTCTTAACGTAACCAGCCTATCAGCCTAATTACTCCAGAAGAAAGCATTTTATTACTGTCTAATATGCAAATGTCAAACAAGCCGTTCATTTACCTTGAAGTTTATTAGCATCGAAATGCAACATGAAGATGCTCTCAAAATATTGTCGCTTGTATTCACAACATATTTTCTAAAACCCACTTAGCAGGTTTTTATTGGTTGGCATAGCTAGATACTGTATTAGTGCTTAAAATAGGCTAAGCATTATCTTCACTGTATCACTCCTGAGCCAATGGAAGAGTTTTACTTTAAACACACAATTTACATCTCACTTTTCTCTTTGGTTCTTTTTATTTAAGGACTCTCCCCACATTCCAGTCAGCCATACATAAGTGAACACACGTGTTACCATGAAGATCATCACATGTGCTTTCTAAGTAGGAATTAAAAGTGAAATGCTGAAATTCAAAAGCAGAGATTTTCCTCCTTCTCGGTATTTCCCTTATAGTCCCTGTAGATGCACATCTATAAAAACCATCAAAATGAACCCTCTAAATTATTACTGACAGGGTTTTAGTAACACTGCTTTTCTACGTGATCAGTACTTAGAAGAAAATACTGTACAGCTACTCCTAAAAATAACCCTGAAAATAGCGTTTGGCACTTTACTTAGAATAAATTAGCAAAATAATTTTGAAATACCAATGGCTTCACAGATATGCTATGAAAAAGCAGCATAATCAATACTGATGAGTTTGTCCTTGACATACTGACCGTGTCATCGGGCTATTGTCATGTGATATCATGTCATTTCCCCACCTGGCTCATGACCTTGTCCTTTAAATGACCCAAAGCTTCCCTCAAGTAGCAGGAGGCCCCTCCCCGCTGTCTCAGCAAGGTCGAACGGGTCAGCGTGTCCTCATCTATAATCCACCACCATTTGTCAGCAGGGAGGCTGGAGGAGGCAGGCTTGCTACAAGGGGAGAATGCCCAATTAGGCAGCTGTCACACAAAGCATAGGCTGCAAAATTATCCCCTGTCAAAAGAAAGAGCAGCTGCGGGTGCCAATTACAGCAACCTTTCAACCCTTTAGGTACTGGAAACTACACAGAAGTAAATGAAGTACAATTAGTGATAACAAATCGATGAATTAGGACAGTAAATTAGAAATTACTAGCAGGTGAGTTTAGGTCTCCCATAATATTAAGGGCACAGCACACCCCAGGCAAGGGCAAGGGCGTACAGATTTCACACAGCACATCCGTCTTGTCCCATCCATTTTTCTCATGTGGAGTCTGCTATCCTCCACCGTTTCCTCCTGCAAGCCTGATCCAAGATGGGCAGTGCAGGCACAGAGAAGCTGCAGCCCGAAGAGCACAGAAGTTGCAGCGCATGCTCTCCCTGTCCACGCTGCCAAGTGCAGCTTCCCCCCTTCTTCCAAGGAAGGCTCCGGGAGCCAAGGCAATCCGTCCACAGCAAGCATACTCCATTTCAGCCTGACATTTGACATTTGCTGTACCTCATGCTCCAGCTGCACAAGATCTACTCAGGGGAGAAAAAAAATCCACAAAACCAACAAAAGAACAAGAGACAAAACCTCGGTATATTAGGAGCCTTTTACACTTGAAACTTGCAGATTAGCATGCTTAACTTTTGACTAGAGAAAGACGATGTATTCCTCCACGTTTCAGGTGTCTGACGCATCATGCAGCAGCATCTGCGAGTATAAACACAGCCCGCATTCAATCCGCCACCAAATCCCTACCTACTCCGTGCCGCTACCCCAGAGCGGCAAGTGCTGCTGACCGCCCCTCCGCCAGGGGGCGCCATGCGGAGTGGCCGAACGCAGGGAGCTCATAGCGCAAACCCGACGTCACATCAGGCACAAACATCAGGCACAACAGCGGGGGAACTGGGCGAAGGGGATCGATACCTAAAAGGCAAGCAACCTCAAGCCAGGGCTGAACCAAACAAGTGTAAGGAGCAAAACTCAAATCCCAAGGTCCCTCCTACAGCCAGGCTTTCTAAACAGCTACTGATACTTCAAAACCAAGTGAAGTTGCCGTTTACACTGTTGATTCCCTCCTTTCAATCTCAAATCCAACTTTAACATAGTCCAGATTTCTTCCAGTAGCACTTCTGAAGTAATATTTGCAGGCTTGCTGTGCAAGTCACACATGTATTCACTAGTACTGTCACTAAAACATAAAGCATGCTAGAAATTAAACCTCTGATCTCGGCTCCCTCTCAATCCCTGGCCAGATCACAATATTTTGCCATAACTAAGTCATAAATAAATATCTGTCTTTTCCAACTCAGATAAGGGAAAGCATAATGCAATCTCAACTATAAATAGACACAAAAAATGCTCATTTATCAGCAGTTGCAGTATTGCTCGTCAAGTCTGACATTTTCTTTTCAGTAGCATATAGAAGCTGCGGAGTACTGAAAGGGTTAATGTGTTTAGAATTCCGTTTCCATCATACTTGGGTGACTATCTCTTTAAATAATTTAAATCCTCTCCATCAACTACAAAGCTGTTTTGAAGCCATTTAGCTTTGTTCTTTACATGTGTTCTAATTAAGAAATGACCTTGTCATCACACACACCAGAAATCCTGGATTATTTCCTGCAGCAAAACGCTACGAAGCCAGGAAAAAAAAGAAAAAAAAAAAAGAAATAAAAAGAAAAAAAATACACCCTTCTTCCTTTAGTGAGGAACTGAGGAAGTTGTTGGTTGGCTGAACGCTGAAGCAGTTTCACCGCATAATTTTTTTTTGTTGTTGAATGTCACAGGGCGGGTTAGCGTGACCTTGAGCTGCATCAGCAGCACAGCAAGGGTCGAGATGCCTGCAGGCGCCCTTGTACTGGATTTGCAAGACAAAAACCTTCAAACTGGCTGAAGGACATCTTAAATCTCTTCAAAGGTTTTTCCGAACTAATCTGGGCTGCTCTTAGCCGGATCTGTGCCCGTGTGAGAGGCAAAATTAAAAACAAGGTCTTTGACGGGATGTTGTCTGCTCTTAACCCTTCTCTTGCAGCCCGCGGTGCTGAAGGGACGCTGCTCTCACATGTGGCAGAGATTCAACGGTTCAACCAGCAGCATTCTTTCATAACAAAATTATGTAAGCAACCATTTACTAAGAAGGGTGCTGTTATTAATACCGAGCAGGCTCTCTAGAGCAGCTGCCCCCCTTTCCCCGTAGTTCAGTGCCATCGCCAGCTGCCCACGTGGCTCTGAGAAGCCCTGCAGAGCCCAGCCCTACAAAATGCTGGGGCAAAGGGCTGCATTGGGGTGTTCGCAGGAGCGCCCACTTAACAGGCTGTGAGCTGGGGCACAGTGGGTAAAAGGAGCATCAAGAACATGCTATTTAAGCACATGTAAGATGTGTTCCATGGGAAGAATTTAGGAAGCGTCCACTCTTCATCTTACCCTGTGATTTCCTTCTCAGCCACCCTGAGCTGGCAAGGAAGGAGAGGATATTAGCATGCATCAGGCCTAGCAGGAGTTCGAGAACACAAGTATAATGGGAACAAAAAAAGTCAGCCAGCCTCTTTCCTCTTGACTGCTCATCACTTGACAAGCAACACAGAGGCTTTCTATAAGCTTGAGCAGAAGCACAGAGATAACCACTAAGAAAGGGCCTAGGACCACAGTTAGTCCATGAAACCACAGATTTGCCCAATAGATTTGGAGGGGTCATTCAGATACAACTATCAACACAGTTAAGATATGGATTCTTACTCAAAAAGATAATTGCAGACAGAACCTCCAACTCCAGTAAGAAACAAAGAACAGCTTTCCGTATTCCTAGTTAGCAAACAATACAGATTCCCATTTCCAAAAGCAGATAAACCAGCACCGCCTTATCCTCACATCTGTTTTAGCAGTGATATAATACAAACTATCAAATTTCTGAGGAAAAAAAAGATAAAAATGAGTCAAAAATAATCTCACATTTATAACAAGGCAGCATCATGGTGTAGAACTGTCTCACTATTTCTAGGATAAATGCCTGATAAATGCTTAAAGTCCTTGAGAAGTGGAAAACAGAGCCATTCACACCAGCAGAGGGTGTTCTAATTCTTTTCTGGTTGAACACCAGCAGCTCACGTTAGTCTGCTTTTGTATAGCGAGTTTTTAAACTATCATGCTCTGTTACGCAAAAACAAAATATTTACGTTTGCTGAGGAAGGATGGTTTTGGCAGTTATGTCACAATTGTTATAACACTATCCTCCACCTACTCCTGAAATCAATTCACATCATGATTCCCGGGAACTACAGCTCTTCTCACGAAACATTCACCATGTCAACAACTAGCCATTTTAAGTGTTAGTTTTCAAGCAACACCAGTGATAGTACCTTTTATATCAGCAGAGAAGGAACTTGTACAATGCAGAAGCTTTCCATAGACCTACCAAGGTTTCTACTGTGTTTATTATGCTTAGACAGAGAGCCACGGTGTTCCCACAGTGCTTTCATGTCAGAGTAACCTCTGCCATTACTCAGAATGTTCTCAAGGCTTGCCTTGTGGGAAGGGCCCAGACTACCTCTGGTTTGCAGCCATATGGGAATGGGAATCAGCATGCCACCCTCTCCATTTTGAGACCTCTGGCAAACGTTGATTGATCAGATCCACACGTGGTATATTGATTGCCCTATACAAATGTATTCTTTTTGTGTCCTTTGAATTAACAGAACACCACACAGTTGTGGACAAATTAAAAAATATATATGTTTGGCCACTTGGCCTATTACACAAATATTTTTTTTTTTTTTTGCAGTATTGGGTCCTGAACTGTATTTCCTAGAAAATTTTCCAGTTTACCTCAGAGTTACTAGGAAAAGGGATTAGGCAAGACCAACTTAAGTAGCTTCTATAACATGTTAGTCTTTCAGAAAATACTAAGAAATACTTCTACAGCATGAACAGCTGAACATGCAACATCAGTGGTTTCTTAAGTTTTCTCCAACATGCAGCAAGACAAAGCTATATAAGGGATTTTCCAAACATCAGGTGTGAAAACTTGAAAACAAAAAACGAAGAGCTCATGCTGCAATGTTTCAGCTGAACCGGGTGACTGAAAGATGGAATGAAAGCTTCCAAGCCAGGTCACAATTGCTGCCAAGTACTGGACAGATTGTGTGGCTCTGCCAAAAGCAGAAACCAAAACCCCAAAATACAAATTGGCATATTTCTTTCATGGCCACAACAGTCCAGCAAAAACTTCATAAATCAGACTGCCTTAAGAACTTCACACAAAAAGTTAGCGAGTGTGGTTACTCAGCATTCAACCACAACTCAAGAGTCAGAGCAGCAACACATACACCCACATGCAGAGAAAATAGCACTCATGACCCTGTAACAACTACAAAGGTGGACAGTCATACATTTCTAACCTACTGATAAAAATGGTCTTTGCGGTTACAATTTCTCATGGTCAGTAACTTCACAGAGGCATATAGTTCTCTGAAGTAATGCTATCCACTTGGTTCCTTACACAGATGTAACCATACAAACTCAGTATCAGACTAAGTCATCATTTTACAACCAATCTGAGTACAAGCTGTACATATAGCCTTAATGTTACCATCTTCTAACTGCTGATTCTATGTGTTAACATTCCTTAAGCACAAAGTGGTTATTCTTTATGTCCTGTAGCTCCGAGCACCAAAATAAATTTAAAAAGAAAGATGGCAGGGTTTAATACAAACTGATCTTTTACCACCAAGCCCCCATTATTAAATAAAACCATATCTGCTAACACAAAGATGACACTGGAGCAAATACAGACATTCTCCATTGCTACTGCTATTAACAAGGAAAAGTTGTAAAACGGTCCCAAGAACAAGCCACACAACGTTGTTGACCTGCGTTCCTTGCAGTATCAAAAGCGGCCCAAGGTCTGGCACTGCACACAAGGGTCTTCTAGAGACAGAGGCTGTAAGCTATGATTCTCATTATCATACTTCAATACACTGTGGTGGAAAAAAGTGACATTTTTTCTGTTGTTAAGTGCAAGTTAGGTAAGTTTGGCTAATTATATTTAAGTAATGTGAGTAAATAAAAAATTGGATAAAATTGTTTTTATACTGCTAGTACCATTAAGTAGTGCTAATATAGAAAAAATTGAGTGTGCCATCATGAAAATGGAAGCATCAACAGACACAAACTAAGTACTGAAGTAACAGAGAACATGAATATGGCCAGATCTTATAACTGGATTTCAAAATGTGCCTGAAAATTCACACAGGCACTGTTATGAAGTTTTAGTTACATCTAATTAAGATCTACTCATTGTAATTAAAGTCATGGAAAAAAATGTAAAGAAGTGAAGGCAGAGAAGCTTTATAATCAGCGTATTAGTCTCAAGCATACTTAATATAACTTTCATATTCTAGTACATAAACTAGTCATATTCTTAGCTTCCTACTGCATACCAGTATGCAGTATTCTAGTCCTTAACTGCTTAAAAGTAGCAGTTAAGGACAAGAAGCACTGAATATTATAGATTAAAGGAATCAAGTGTTCCATTTCTTTCCAAATCCACAGGGGAAAAGAAATAGATTATCAATGTTTATACCAGTAGAAAGGAAATCACCTTGTTCTATCAAGATCTTAACACCCAGGCAACCTCCCCTACATGAAATTCTTTCTCTGCTCTCTCCCTTGCTAGTAAAACCAAAGCTTTACTTTAGTTCTCCCAACACTTCCAACATTCACAGCAAGAAATTTCTTCAAGTGTTTTGTTTTGCCAAAAGCACTATCTTCCAAATCTGGATCTGGGGACCCCAGTCTCTGACAATATGCAGAGACAACACTGTTCATTTCAGGGGCTCCACTTCCTACTTCAGAAATATCAGATATCCATCAAAGAATTTCACCAACACTTCATATTACATACACTCATAAGTTCTGTTTATTCTAGTATTTAACTCATATACTGATCAAGAATTACACAGGTGTAAAACAGAAGATTCATCTGTTTTGCTAAATCAGGAACCTGGACTTTAATGCAGGTTTTTCACATTGCTGTGCCAGTTCATTTTATTCAGTACAAAAACACCAACAACCTTTGAGTTCTTCAGCTCAAGGTCATTTTTAGCATTCACATGCACAGCTTTTTGGCTGTCTGCAGAGAATTTTTTTTTTATTTTTAACTGCATTCAAGAGCAGAGTGATGTCTGGAAACATCTTTAAAAATTAAACTTTTTTTTTTAAGTTGTGTTTATCAGTTGTTCATGAATAATTTTACTCTGCTACCCTATTAAACATATACTCTAATTTTGCCTTCAGTCTCTGCAGTCACCACCTGAAAGTTCTAACATAAAATTTAACATCAGGTTCAACTCCTACAACCTCAAAGTCTAGGCCACGCTTCTCACTCTTAGTCACTGAAGGCAACTGGTAGAGAATCAGGTCCTCAAGTTCTCCCTGCTCTGCCAGACACAATCTTTTCTAAACTTATCAAAAGCAAGAGAAGGAAGGTGAAAAGTGGCTTTCACTCAAGTTAACTGCTTGCCTATGTTACATTTCTTAACAGTTAAAAGAGACATTCTGGCCCCCAGACTTTTGCTTTCAACACACCAGCTAGTTTCCTCAAGTCTTCTCCACCAGTTTTTCTTTCTTACACGTAGGAATATAGGATATGGGAGAGGAAGCAGAATTGACACTCTATAATTTTTTTGATTGTGAGGGTTTGTTTTTGTCAGCACCTGACTGATAAAGAAATATCACAGCAAACATAGGGTAAGAAATGTTGTGTTTTGTTTTTCGGATATTGTTTCCTATTGTCACTGACACACTACACTAAATACTCACCTTCAAAGACTTGTTTAAACAGTCCTCTGTCTTTGGAAATCTCAAATGCAAAAAAGAAGCAGAATACCAATTACACAAAGTACACCCAGTTATGAAAAGTATAAAAAAAAAGATGCGTCTGGCAATGTTCTTTCGTATATGATATACTTTATTTTCACATGTTCATCTGAGTTAGACACACGTGCTTCTACAGGTACTCCGCATCATTTTAAGAAACGAGAAAGAAGCTGACTAGATAAACCCAACAAAAGAATGAATCATACTTGTACAGTCCCAGCAGTGATCACGCTGCAATACTGTTGCCAGGTGTCCAACAAAACAGCTGAAGCCAGCTTGATTCAGCAGTGGTTCCTGGTTATCGAGTTCATTGGAGTATTCAGTTGCATTTCCTTCTTCCAATATGTTTCATTCTCATCATCAATGATACAAATTTCTAGGTTATACAGTGACTCAAGCTTCTGTTTTCCAGTGAGCAGAGGTGTAGAAAATCCATCTAACAGATGCATTCTCTTACTAGTTTGTTTTTTAACTTAACAAAACTCTTAATGTATGTTTCAGGTGCATTGCCTTACGCTCAGCCAGGGACTCTCACTTTACTGTACACATACTAGACTTCCCATCCCCCTGCCAAAACATCCTCTGAGAAAGGCTACACTGATGTTTTTAGAAACAAGGCCCTTTGTTTGTCTTACAGTATACGTAACCCCTAAAACAAAACACATTGCCTCAACAAAATGAATGACAGCTCCATACTCTTTTACAGAATTTTAAACTATGGCAGGTCCGCAAAACTACAAGCTCAGGAAAATACAGAACACGCTAAGATCTGCTTTTTCAGAAGACACAGTTAAGTATTTACTGCAAATTTAACTCCAGTTTTTCAAAATGAGAAACAGTCTATGCAAGTTTCCCTAATCCTTAGTATTTTCAGAGTGATACAACCCCCAAGGGTAATTCATTTAAGGAATCAGAAATGTGAAGCTTTGTGAAATTTTTTCTTCCTTTTTAAATGCACCAAAGATTTCAAAACACTTACAAGACCTTTGTCACTTTTCAATTATTTTCAGTTACGGATGACTAACAATACGTCTGCATGCCAAAAAGACATGAAGCACACTCTCCAAGAGGCACGAAGCTACAAAAAAAACACGTATTTATTTACTAAATGAAAATGTTGTGAAAGGAGTGGTTTTCCTCAACCAAAAAAAAAAAACAACTTGGAAGTATTTTCTCTGGTTTTTTTTTTCAATCTTATATTAACATCACAAAAATATTTTGAGCTATTAGAAATGTACATGAAGACCACAGAAATGGAAAAGCATTGTTACATTATTACTAGTGCAGCAGAAAAATGAAAACTACTATTTATTGAGAATTCATGGGTGAGCAGAAGATACCATATTGGGAAAACATAAGCCGAAAATTAATATTTGAAAGGATAAAGGAGAAGGAATATTTTGTTTACTACTCTTACATCCTTTATAAAATAGTGTTACAAGTATTAAATGTCCTCCTACAGGTCATTTCAACTTTCAGTGGTTAATGGAAAACCTTATTACGGGAGAAAACCATAGATCTCTCCTCTTTACATGTGTTGAAATATTAAACATTACAAAAAAAATAGAAAAGCCAGTTTACCTCACAAGAGCAAAATTGAATACTACAGTACCTCCCAAAAGCTCAACACCACCACAAAAATAATTTACGTAGTGTATACCTACACAGGTGGCTCTACATTGTGGCTACACTCCCTGGATTCTCCCAGGGCACATCCTATGCTCATGAAGCAGCATTCTCCTCTGATCTGCCACATTCATCATTGGAATACAGAGTGCAGACGACATATGAAAGAAGAACCTCATGGAAAATTTCCTTCCCTTGATTCTCTTTCCTATGAGGCTTTCCACAGCAGGAACAGTTTGGCTCTGCAATATTCATACTCACTGCCACCTGACATCAAGGTTCATTTCTTTGTGAAAGAGTCTCCAAAGGATAATAAAGTAAAAGCCTGAACACTTGCAAGAAACATGTAATAATGCGAGGAAGCAGTAAAGCTCACTCCTGCCCTAAGCAAAAGGAATAAATAGACAATGATGGAAAAAGAAAGCAAGATCTTCCAAAAGCCTTTTTCTACTTAGCAACAGAAAAAGAAACTCATCTTTAAGCGTAATAAGGATTTGTATTGCTTCAAAGCAAGCTCAGAAACTCATGTAAAAATCTCAACTTACATTTTGTAAACCAAACTGGAAAGCCTGGAACTGAAGCTTGCAGATCACATCAGATCCACTGGAAAAATTGACCTGGCCTGCAGACTTTCCCACATGGCTACACAGACACAAAAAGAAGGTAAGGAAGCAGGCAAGGGTTAGAAGAATTGCTTTCACGTTGTATTTCCCATCCTAGTGCTTCATGAAAACCCTGCAGCCTCAACTCTGTCCAAAAAAGCATGTAAGTTACCATGCAGTAACTCACATACCTGTCACACCGAGCAAAGCTCGCATACATTAACAAGTGTATCTATTAACACAGCCAGTCCTATGTCAGTGTGACTGTATTTCCTAACAAAGTTTGTTACAACATACATGTTTTCTTTCGTTAGGCAGTTACCCACACATTTGCAGACATTATCTTGTGGTCCAGAACAGGTTTTGTTCCCTTGAGCACCAGGCACTCATTCTCCAGATCAACAAGTTTCATGCCAATCCTGGCACTAAACACCTCACCTTGCACAAGCAAAGATGCTGGTGGGATTCCTTTCAGGACAGGTACAGTCCCCTGAGAAGCACTCTCCATATTGACTAAGTAATATTCACTAAGTGACTGCTAGCTGCTGCCACAACCACATCAGGGCATGCACACTAATGCTCTTGGACTGCAGCCATGTTATCTATGTACATTTTTACTATAACTCATCTCCTTAATGTGCAAGACATTTATCTCTGATTCTTTCAAAATGGAAAAAAAAACACAAAACCAACCAACCAAACAACTGATGCTGTAGAACTGGTTTTACCACAGTTCTGAATATTTCAACCAGGTCACTGTAAGCTCTTTAGTGGATTTTTCTTTGTTATGAACACAAGTAGCAGCACTCCATTATTTCTGCCCTACTGAAACAGAAGCAAACAATCTTTTCTGAAATATAAGGACTACAGATTTCTAATAATAGCCATACAAGCTTCTAGTCATGGTTTTACCATATTTTTTTTTAATCAGAAGGTTTCAAAATTAAAAATACAAAATATTATTTGGTCTATGAAATTCCCTGTCAAACCTTACAACAAACATACGGTACCATTTTTTGTACTTATGGATCCAACTAAACCTAAACATTAGAAATCTATCCACTTTAACTAGCGCTGAAGTCCACAGATTATTTAGTTACAAGAGGGGAGGTAAGAGACAAGCAAAACTTGCAAAAGCGAGTCCATAAACTCAAGAGAAAATTAATGACCAAGATCTGCAAGAAGGAAAATCATCTACAATCATCACAGGAAATACTAAGATCCTCCCATTCATTAGGAGGCAGTGAACTCAAGGAGAAAAGGCATCATTTCAAACTGAATGAGGTGTGCTTTTAGGACAAAACAAATTGATTGCATTCACTGACTTAAAACCTTTGTCCAGTGTTTCTTTTAGGATGAACTGTACCAGATGTCCTGCAAGAATATAATTCATTCTGAAAGCCTGAGTATCAGTGATACAGGGGAAAAGCAAACAAACAAAAAACAGAACAAACAAAAAACCCACAACACATGTATCCTTAAACTTGACTAATTACTCATAAAAAGTTATAGACCCACATGCAAACAGCATTTACTAGTCTTTCATAATGGTTGAGATTACATACAAAATCCTTTAATCCACCCACCAAGAAAACTTTCCTCTGTTGCTTGCTTTAAGATTTATTTCCTGTTTCACTTCAGATGTGAGCTACTTTTAAGATCATACTTTCTAACAGCCCCTAATATGATGTCACATAACATCCCTCACCAGCACAGACTTACTGATTACGTTAACAGGCATTATATAGGCCACAGTACAAACTCCCACAAGAAACACTGTAAGAAGGAGCCAAAATGCCTGATTAGTTTTCACCTTCCTTTATGCACGTAAGGTCCCACATCAGACTGGTAGTAAAAGATTCAGTGGTAGAGTCCATACGGGTTCACTAAAGTACAGCACCAGCCTGAAAGCATTTGAAATCCGGTTGCTGGGTCTATTCCTACACAATAGCAATACACAGTAGAAGTGGGTGACCTCCTTCTTTATCAATTGCACAAAGCCTACATACTCTATCCTGTTCTCTGCTCCTGCTTTCTTGTCCTAATTTACTGAAAGAATGCATGTGGTAACAAACTTTTCCATATTTCAAGAAGAACAATTACAAAGTTTTATCAGGTAAGGCTTACAACCTATCAAGGCTGAGCTCAATAGTGTTCTCAGAAATTATTTTTTCAGATGGTGCATACCATAATTCTAACAAACCTGAATATTTGCAGCAAATTATCCTCCTCGGGAAATGAGATCAAGTTGTGTTACTGTTACAATTTACAGCAAACAAACACACACCACTATGGAAAAGGAATTCTTTAAATCTTAAAAGTTTATGCATCATCCCATAGTGGTTATCTCCAGTTCAAGGCTGCATATCAAGCAGGCTCAGAAGAATCATACTCCAACATGTTTCAGTGCATTAAGCAAAGTTCCACAGTAATTTGTAACTTAGCATTTGCAGCAAATTCTGTTCAATACTTTGTTTACATTCACGGAAGTTAAATTAAATGGCATCTTCGTGCTGAAAAGACAGTCTTCTATTTACACTCAAAGTATGACTCACCTCAGAAGAAAAGAAATTCTTGCCAGAACACAGTTTGATGCATTTACAATGAACCTCCCGTGCCAGTAATACTCAGCCTCCCACAGCAAAATTTTCACAGAAGGCATACATTGGTGCAACCCCTCAGAATTTGCTATCTCAACCTTGGCTTTTCAAACTACTACAAATACTTCGGGGTTTCTTATTTAAAAAAAAAAAGTTTCTGGGAAGACACAATCCTCTTTAACTTCCAGATAAATAATCCATGCTAACACACACACACACACACACACACACAAAAAAACCATAACCCAAAAAACCCCACAACCTTAAGGATGCAGCAGTTGTGGTGGAAGCCAGAGAAAAACTGAGTTCTCACTTCTGATCTGAAGAAGGATACAAGTGGTAACAAAAGATAAAAACCATGATAATCATGATACATGACCTCAGAAACTTCTAAGAGGAGGTCAGAAGATCCAGGCTTGCTTCTCATCAGGAAGAGGACACTTTGAGAAGACTTAGAGGTTGTCAGAGTCATATAGAACAAGTAATTGAAAACACAAGAATTAGTCTTGCCAAAGTATTTAATGCTACAGGTAATGGAATAAGCCACTACAAGTGATGACTGAAGCAAATGTTTAATTGAATTCAGGAAAGACCAAAATTAGTTTCCAAATTAACAAAGTAGCAGCTTCAAAAACAGGGAAACTTTAAAATGAGCTACCATCTTTTTAGAGAGTCTTTGAGGTCTTTAATACTGTACACCATTTGCTTTTTAATAAAGTAGGTTGTGCATATATTTTATTAAAACAACACAATGACTGATCTCAAAAAAAAAAATCCAACACCATATCAAGAATTAAACCAAATGTGCAGAGCCCATACATGGATCAGACCAGTCTCCCCCCAAATCACATTTTATAAATTGTCACAGGCCGCACAGGGATCCAGACATGACTTCCATACCAAAGCCTCCCAGAATGGGTACTTCCTAGTCCTGCAGCTGCTTGCACAGTTGAAGGCCACAAGCCCAGCGAGGTCAGCGACAGACAGAGGAATAGTTGTCCCACCTCCTTTCTCCTCCCCACTGTTACACAAGTAGCATTGTTACACAGTTCAAAACTATTGACACTGTTTCAGATTTAATCTGGGTCTGTAAAACAACATGAATGCAGACCTCGAGCTGTGCTAAGCTTGGACAGAAGTTTGTTCTAAGCTCTCTGAAGTTTTGATACTGCCACAATAAATTTACTGAAGACCAGGCTAAATATGCCTTGAAAGTAGTGTTCAGGATTACTGCTAAACCCAGTAGTACAAACTGAGGCAAAACAAAAAGTAACAGGTGTCAAAGATAAGGCAAAGATTCAGAAAAAAAATTATACCAAAAGAACTTGAAGAAAGGACATCATCCCAAATTAGTGAGAATATAAGAATAGGTAGATTAAGAAATAAAAAGTAAATCAGGTTTAATCCAAATATTTTGTACCAACCACGCTGCAAGAGGACTGTTACATCCTGCATTTCAATCAGCATATATGCCCTCACCCAAACAGCCAGATCTCAATCTGCAGACCGCTTTTGCTACTCAGCTCTACATTACATCCTCATCTTCCCCAGCACTGAAAGAGTTAATCAGATTTCTGTCCCACAACACATCTCACCACCCTGTGCACTTTCTAGAGTAACAGAGTCATTTCCTCAGACCTATCCAACCTCCTCAGCAGAAGCATCTTCAACCAGTTTCAAGTCGGGATTGCTTACAGTCCCAATACAAGAGATTCTTTAATGGTTGAAGGTCAGAAAGCAAAAAAAAAAACAAGAGGCAGAAGACAAGAGGGTGAGGAGAAGTAAGAGGAAGGAGTTGGGGGAGAAGAAGGCAGAAAAAGAGATGAAAAAATGTTCCCAAATACAGAGCACCGATTAGAACATGAGAGCCACCAACTGAAATTGTAACTTAAGGCTTTAAAATACACTAGGTGAAGAGTCAGTCTTATTAGTGAACTGCCTAGCTTCATTTGGTACGTATCTGCCTGCTAGTATTACTTCAGCTTTGTCTATCCCCACCCTCCCCCCAGTCACAGTTTCATTGTGAAAGAATTTAATTATTATTTTCATTACCAGATGCATACATTATTAAATGAATGTACACAAAGACAATAAACACTCCAAGAAAATAGGTGTAATAATTAGAATGATCTGAGTCTCTTCATTTTTACTGCAAACAACAAGGATATCTTTTAAAATATCTTCAGTAAAATCATTCTTAGAAGTCTTAACACTAATATAAACATTCCCTTTTTCTTAAAGGATTACTCCACTGCATTGGGTTTTGTTAAAACTTGAATGAAAACAATTGTTTTGATTTTACTTCCACTCAAAAAAAATGCCTGAAAATTTTAACTTGAATACACTTCACAAAAACAGAGGACTGAACATTTGTTGTTTTTTTATTTTTATTTTTTCAAAACAGTCCCAGAGGCATCCATTGTACTGTGTACCCAAAGAAATAATACTGTAGCAGTCATATAAATATGCTGGTATTTCAGATGAAGTGTGGTAAAATTCAAGATAAAAAATAAATACAGTTTGTAAATAAAATAAAGATTAGGTACTCAGCAGCACAATAAACCAACAAGAATCTCAAAGCCCTGAAGTTACTGGAGCAGATTTACACAGACATGATAGTAACAAAGGATAGAAGTGTAGCATTTGCATATTGCTTATAGTCCAAAACTAGAGTCAAATCACCCACTTCCATCAACAGCAAAACAGGAGTTACTGTGTTTTATGGAGCCCTATTTAACTATACAGTGCAACACTACATTCACCTACGAATCAGCTTAAATAAGTCACTTAATTTCATGGCCCACCAAACATGCTTGGCAACTTACAGGCAAATACTAAACTTGTCACTAGTACACACACTCTGCTTCAAGTAGTAATAATGCTCCTGTTGAGTTTACAATTTGACCGCCCATCACATCTATGCACACGTACCTGTAAATCAATTGCTGCTAGATGAAGGCCCTTCAACAGCTTGCAGCTTCCAACTCTTGGAAACTGTTACCTGCTCCAGAACTGTGCAAATCACACATGCTCATTTCACACCAGTTACTCTGCAAGACACAATCCTGTAGCAAAACCCACTGCTGGTGTCAATTCACCAACTCAAGAGGAGCATGCTTGCTTCTACTGCCCCCACTACCCTTCTCTGGGAAAACTGCAGAAACAGCATAAGGATGATGCTCTTGAAGTGCTTCAGCAAGAATTTTAGATCTACCTGGGAAGGTCTCTGGAGGCCTCAGAACACCAACTTCCATTCAGGAAAGGTGTTGAGTCTTTACTCAGCGAGCATGGAGGGCATCTAACATTTAACCACAAGCTGTAATGACAGAGCACCCTCATCTTCCCATTCTCAGATGTGGATGCCAAGTCAGAATTCACTCAACCAAATAAAGATGTTTACAGCGTAGGTGTCAGTATCTGAACAGGTCTAGACTCTTCTACTGAACTCATCCTATGGGATGTAGCTAAAGGAGGTCAAATGAATCACACCTAGAAATTCCCACTTCCACCTCCTGCCTGTTAGAAGTTCTACAGGGTTCCCATTCCTTTCCACTGAATGTATATAACGTCTTCTCCACAACTCTCTCTCAGAAGACAGCTATCTTTAAGACAGGAGAGGTAAATCCTGCAGTATGCCCCAGTTCCACCATAATCGTTTCCATCTAAGAATCAGAAACAAAACAAGATGTCTAAGTTCCTACAGTTCCCACTCAATACAGTCAATACCTTCTAAAAGGTAACACCAGTCCTCTGTAAATGCTTTTACTTACATAACATAAATTAGTATGTTTATTTATAATTTTTTTCTAGTCTATTTACTATTAGTTTTTCCACTTCTTAAGTTCTCTCCTCAGTCAATTTTCTTGTGTTCTACTTTTTTTTTTTTTTAAAGAACCATTTAATCTGTAGAAACTGTTGAATATTCAGTGATTTTGTATCAAGCCACCTAAACAATTTCACCATTTGCATTACCAGTTAATTTTTCGTGTAGAGTCCTCATGTTTATTTGGATCATCAAGAACTACAATTACCAACATTTTCAAGTTCTCTAATTCTGCTTCTCTTTTTCATCATCTTTTTTGCCAGTCATTGGATGACTGCAGCCAGAGGGTTGTGCTTACTGGCTCTATGTCCAGGTGGAAGTCAGTCACAAGTGGTCTGTCTTGGGACTGGTACTCTTTAACCTCTCAAAGAATGACATACAGTGGGACTGAGCGTGAATTCGAAGTCTGCAGATAATATTAATCTGAGTGCTGCAGCTGATACAATAGAAGGAAGGAATGCCATCCAGAATGACCCAGACAAGCTTGGAAAAGTGGTCCCACAAGAACCTAATGAGGTTCAACAAGGCCAAGAGCAAGGTGCTGCACTTGGATCAAGGCACTCCCAGATGAGTACAGACTGGGAGAAAAGTATTTTTAAACTGTTCTCTGTAAAGAAGTTACGTTTGCTTCCACACAAAATATTCAATAAAATTCATAGAAAAAGCCCTTTTATGAATATACATAAGGATGATGGATTTTCTCTGAAATATGCTTCATGTGTCTTCCTATATGGTTCAAGTGAAAAGTCTCAATGTAGCAATTATAAATCAATAGGAACCTGCCTTTCTTCACTAGAAAAGGAAAACAGGAGAAGCACTGAACAATCCCTCATCTCAGCAGGCAAAGAAATATGATATGCCTGGCACTGAGCCCCCTCAGCAAACTGATTCCATCAGACCAGGTTGGGAACACATTCCACAGTCACAAGTCCTTCGCAGAGAACTTCCTGGCAATAGCTACTTGACATTAAAAATTAGGATGATCTAGGTCAAATATCCCAGTTGACATTAATTGCTTTGTTGGATCAAAAAAGTAGACAGCCTCTCAGCGAGAGCTCAAGTCACGTTATGGTCAAAAAGCAATCATGCCCAAATACCTGAATTACACCCAGAAGGCAAAAGGAAACCAATGCAGCTGTTGAAGAACTGCCCACGTGTGTTCTTGCCACCCATGCCCTCCTTGCAGCCAGGCAGCTGCCTACTTCTCAAACAGAGGTTTTATAGCAGCAGTCAAGTGCAGCCTCAAGAACAGGCTACCCTGTAGCTTCATGTGGAGGTCACAGAGAGTTTATTACTCTGAAATGAAATCCCCCTTAAGTAGACAGTTGGGTTTTTTTGTCCTGATGCAGAAGGCTGAGTGAGAGACTGCTGGCTGTAAATGCCTCAAAAACAGCAAGTTACAGAACACTTATGAAGAGGTTGGATGAAACACTTCCATTGCTAGTAAACCAGAACCACTCACCTCTAGTTCCACACTTCCATTTGTAGTTACTTCTGTCTTTACACACTTGTGTTATGGCCAACTGGAAAGCAAAGATGACCAGAAAAAGCAAATAATCTTTGTACTGACAGGAGAACAAGACCAGGTCACTCTACATTATTAATAAGTGTGTTCAAAAGCATGAAGCACTCATCTGATACCAGAGAGTTCTCAGATCACGTTGTTCTTCTGGTCTTCAAGGGAAGATTGATTAGGAGCAGTAATAACTTTGAGAAGACACCATGTGAGGATAAACAAGCAAAGCTAAGTCAAATGCACAGTTCCAGAGTTAACTGATAGTTTGTAATGCGAAGGTGGTTCCAGTATTGGACCTTCTTGCCATTGGCTATCTCCTTCCATATATTCTTCTAATTATTTCCAAAACATTACACAGGGAAGAGAAAAAAAATGTTCATGTCCATAATGAGTTCATGTAAAGAAAAAAAGCAACTCCAAGAGCCCCTGCCATTAACGTATTTTCCCAAGCTATTTTAACAGAAAACAACCAGGCAGCTCACCTTATGTATTCAAACAGCTTAAGACAGACTTTTGAGAAGCAGAGATAAAAAGGAACAGACCTTGTTGGTTTTTTTCTCCTTATAAGAGTAAAAGATTAGAATACAGCTATGTATTTTGCGACTCACAGCAGGCTTCCAAATCAGAATCAATATTTTCGTTTGCTTTTAAACACTACTGAATCAATGTGTTTTACTGTTTAAAAAAACATGTTCAAGTGCCAGGAAAAAAAATAACTAATACCAGAGTTAACTGTATTAGACCCTGACTGCAGTTTGTGAAGCTCCTTGCAAACTCAATATGGGTTAAGCATCCTCTTATATTGTTACAAAGCCCCTTTCCAGCGCTGTGATACAATAGTTTAAGCAACAGATGCTGAGCTAGTATCTAGCATACAGCTGATAATCACACATAGACCCAAAGAAATGAAAAATCACAAGTCTACAGCAAATCCAACAACATTTGTATTATTTTATTCAAAATCTTAAGAATGCTGGTGTTAAAATATACTTTTCAAAGCAAAAACAATATTTGAAGAAAGTAATTTATAAGTCATGCAATTAGTACTTGGCAATTACAGCGCATGTAGTGCTGGGGGCTACTGGCAGCTCAGTAAGACAAAAAGACCGTCCCTTAAATACAAGCTGCTTATCCAGCATATATAATGACCTAAGTTTGTTTCATTATTTATGTTTCCACGTTTGGGTCAAAACTGTCGGTGTCAAGGATCACATTTTAAAAATCTTCCCAGTGTCGTTTTAAAAAAAAAAACAACCAAAACAAATGCCTTACTTCTTCCCCCTCCCACTTCTACACTGTGCATACTATTTAAGGCTCAGGTAAGGAATAAAGCTTTCAACCCTAAAAGCACTTGGAGTAAGTACACAACATTTCTCAATGTAAGCCAACAAGTACCACTACAGTCTTATTACACTCCAGGAAGTAAGGCTGGTCCAGCAGCCAAATCTTATTAACTAGAGTAGATCCTTCCCTTATCTGTGATATTTGCAGTCAATAAGACGTTAATAACCTATCAATACTTCCGAAGGGGCTTTTTCATTTGGAAATAACCAGTCATTTGTTTTCTGCTCTTTCACTCACAGAATCATCAATATTTTGCGATAGGTCTCCTATAGTCTCCAGAGCAAAACTCTGGAACACAGAATACTGAACAGATATTGCATACACAAATTCTTACTGCAGATGACAGTTTAGACAGCTGCATAGATTAAAGATTGATGACAGGAATCAAGAACCCCAGCATGACCAACCTCTTTGTCAAATGCAAAATGTCTTCAAATCTGGACGTCCTTTGCTCAGTCTCCTAATGTGTGGTAGCCAGCTAAATCACAGCAATTTTCAGGAGGTCATCCTGTTTTCGCACAGTCTAGCATCACCTTATGGTGAGCAGAAAGCCCAGACACTAAGTTGAACCAGGACCCACTGGGATGGCTAGAAAAGAAGACATCAGAAAGCACTTCTTAAATTCAGCGTGCATGCACAGAAAAGTGCAAGGCATACACACAGAGAATGCTCAACTCCACTTGTTCCTCTGCAAAATATCTCTTTGGAAACATCCATTTCTGCATGCAGATTTATTTAATACAACCTAATCCCTGAGCCCATCTCTCTCCTGCTCTAAGTGATGCCTCTATATCATAAACACACATTCAGAATGGAAGTATTTAAGAGATGTTTATTTTAACTCAGGATGAGTATTACAGTGAGCTGTTAATAATACCTTAAAAGGTTAAAAAAAAAACAAGTTATATTTTAGCAATAACAAAACTACAGCCTTTTGAAGTACTTTTTAAGTGAATCTGCTATCAGCATCTCCAGACAAGTTTAATAAGTAGATAAATTTACTTTGATAGCACGTCTTTCCAAACAATATTTTGTTAGTATAGTCATTTATTTAACATAGTACAGATTTGAATTTTACACAAAGTATGCTAGACGAGACAGACTTCTGATTTAAAAAAAATCCTTTAGCAAACTAGAGTAGAATCTCATGAATTTGACTCAAAAAAAAGTCACTGTCTTTTACCCGATAATGCTTTTTCCATTTTATTTTACTACTACTTCAAATTCTGTCTTTCTTCCTATAATCTACTACATCTTAGGACACAACAGTACAGTTCTTAGAACTCTGAAGATGCTCTCAAAGCTAAATGGGCAAGTGTCCTCAGCAGGTGAGGAGACAGTACCAAACTCAAGTTTGCCAAGCCACTACAGGAGAAAAGAGTAACAAAGTCTATCTATCACAGCACCAAAGAGTAAACTAACAAGAATCATATAAGACGGCAGATCTACATGAGTTTTCTCTCCTGTACAATGACCTAAGAAGGACAGAAAAAGACCATCAGCATGCTTATACCTTAAATGTATACAGTATTATCCAAAGAGTGACCAATATCTGAGGCTGTAAGTCTACTTAGGTAGTAGAACAGAATTGCAGAGGTCAGAAGGGATTTCAAAAGATCATCTAGTCCAATCCCACTGCTAAAGCAGTTCCCTACAATAGGTCACACAGGTAGGCATCCAGATGGGTCTTGATTATCTTCATTGAAGGAGACTCCACAACCTCTTTGGGCAACCCATTCTACAGCTCCATCACTTACTACAAAGAAGTTCTTTTTCTTACCAGTATGGAACTTCCTACATTCAAGTTTTAGGCCATTACTCCTTGTCCGACACACCACTGAGAAGAATCTGGCTTCATCCATTTGCCTCCCACCTGCCTTTAGATACTTGTAAACATTAATCAGACTCCCCTCAGTCCTCTCTCCAGGATGAAACAGATGCAGGTTACTCAGCTTTCCCTCATACAGGAGATGCTTCAGGCCCTTTACCATCTTTATGGCACACCCTGGACTCCTTCTAGGAGACCCCTGTCTTTTTTAAACTGAGGAGACCAGAACTGGACACAGTAGTCTAAATACAGCTTCTCCAGGGCAGAGTAGAGGTGGAAGATCACCTCCCTCGGTCTTCTGGCCATGCTCTTTTAAACCTATCCAAGGATATCATCGGCCTTCCTAGCCACCAGGGCACACTGCTGGTTCATGGTCAACCTGTTGTCCACCAGGACATCCAAATTCAGCTCCACAGAGGTACTCTCCAGCACACCATCCCCTAACATGTACTGAAGCATCCAGTTATTCTTCCCCATGAGCAACTCTACATAATGCTCCACAATAATCCCAAAAAGAAACAAGGGAAATATTGTTTCTGCTCCGGCTATCTTGTGAGGTATGCACAATTTTCCTCAAAAAGTAACAAAAACTGCAAAGTTGTAAGGTAGTAGCCACAGAAATTGTACAATTATCAGCAAAAATGCCTTAAAAGCTGCTTTAATGCTTTCAGTTTTGAAAAAATTAAATACAGCTGGCATTTGCCTAGACTAGGTTCTGAAAATATCAGAACTGTATCACAGTGTAAAACAAAACATCCAGTCAATAAGTGATGTCCAAATACTGTTCATCTCTACATTACATTAAAATACTTCGAAAGCAAAACCAGAACTGGGTTATGTGAAACAGAAAACAAGGTGCTGCTGGAAAGTCTGAAGAGCATGGTAAATATATACTTTTTGTTTTATGAGAACTCACAGTAGAAAATAACTAATAAAAATCTTTACGTACAGAACAAGTAGTCTGGGAAAGTAACCACTTATTCTTCTCAAGTAAAAAAAAATCAGTTCATGCTTACATGTGTAATGAGGGTCTTGAATATTAAAAAAAGCTACTAAAAAGAAAAGGGTTGGTGAATAAGAGCTTAAGATAGCTATGCTGAAGAGTTGTGCAAAGAAAGACACCAAACTTGCACATTTGATGTCGCAATCCAAAGACGAATCAATGCTCAGTAAACAGCAAACCTGATTCTGCACAACTTTGTTATCTTTTCATCTCTACAGTTAAACCTACTTCAGAGAGTGCAAAGAGGTTACAAAATGGTATCACCACAGTTTATTAGTGTTTGTTCTACATTTACATTGAATCAAACTTAAGGTAGCCCAGAATTGAGAGAACCAAGACTGACATCTGAGAAATGACCTTAACCTCCAGCAAAGAATTACTCTTCTTCAAAAAATTTTTCACCTTTATGTGGTTACTGTTAAGAAGTTAGGAACAGGTTTGCTCTTGGTATATTAGCTAAACAGAAACTAAGGGACCAAAGTGTATGGATTCTTGCCTTATCTTCCATAAATAGTACCTGAAGTAACAGATAAAGAACATCTTTCAGCAGTTCTTGCCTTTCCACCACATAACTATCTATCGCCTATTATTCAGGAAATTCTAGAATTAAGGTGAGATATTAACCCTTAAGAAGGTAAAGCACTTCACTTGAACTTGTTCTCCTCCACACACTCCAGTTAGATTATTAATCAAGATCCAATCTTGAATTTTAGCTCCTTATACTCCTTCTCTTCCATATACGAAGGATAGCTTCACATATTTCTTTCCTGAAAGCAACTCTAGATCACTTCAGGTTATGACTGTTAATATTTATTTATATTTTTCAATTCATAAAATCAAACTATTACCCTGCTGCACGTTTGGTTAGCAAGGACTAGAACTCTTAGATACAAGTTACAGGGCATCCCTACGAGCTAGAAATAGTCAGTTAGGACATTCATTGTATTAATCAGCCTTTAAAGGACAATATTCTCATTGTTGCATAATCAAGCACATGGCATTCTAGTAAGCAGAAAAAAGGTAGCTGCCTCAACAAGGAGCCTAGGTACTATTGTTACACAAAGAAATGACAGAAGGAAGTACTCTACAAAAATAAAGCAGACAAGGCAGCAGCCCTTGTCATCTAAATGATTCCAGAAAAAGAGGTGCTGAAAGAGGTGCTTCCAGTTGTCACATAACTTCATCTCTCCATTCTGAACTCAGTGCAGCACAGGTCTGTGGTGCCCAAGCGTGTTCTGCCATCACCCACCTCAAGTATGTAAGCTTTTCCAGCTAGAAGAAAAGGCCACAAGCAGGAGACGAAAAAGGTATCAGAAAAGAAGTTTCCTAAATGTCACACGGTTACCATCAAGTTAACTCCATAGAAGTAGTTACTCTAAATTGAAGGTGAAAAAGCAACACTCAGGCAAACACTAGTTGTGTAAATGATAAGGAAAGCAAGTCTATTCAAATGAAGCTGAGGAACACAGACTAGAACGTAGGCCTAAGCACCATTCTCTGTGGAGCAGACGGCAGAAACCACTAATTTGATGTTCTTTCCCTGTTGTTTTATACTGCTTTTCACCTTCATTTTGGCAGCAGTAGGAATAAAACAAGAAAAGTTACTGAAGGACAAAGCATAAATCCTATTCTTCTAAGAAGGGGGATGGGAAATAGAAGACTTAAGTGAAAGTGAATAGACTACTTACAGCAATTATTGTCAAATATTTCTGTAGTTTTTTTCCATAATGTAGTTTCCTTCCTACATAAAGGCTGACAAATAAGCCTGAGACATTCCCCTCATAGAATGAACAGAAAGGAAGACTGCAATAATACTAAGCAATGAAGATAAATTTTTCCAATAACGTAAGCTGCAGAAGACATATGGAGGTCAGATAAAACTATTATTTGCCTTTTCAAGCACTATTTTCTTCAGCTGCTAAATAAAAACATTATGAAGCCATTTTACAGAGCAAAATTTAACCTTATATTAACCTTCCATATTAAGTAAACAAACCTTTCTAGCCAATAAGCCTCACTGTGAACTCTCCAAGATGATAAGCAATACCTTAATTACATTCATTTACATGACTTTGAAATTGTTCCAGACCAAAGTCAACAACTACAAGGTCAAAGAGTATGAAAATCTAAAATAAGGAGAAATTCACAGGAGGCCAGTTCACACAGATGTGGTGCAGCATCCTTCCTATCCAGTCCATCCCAGTCAGTGATACAACCAAGTGCCTGCCTTGTCATCAATTATATGTCAAGAATGTAGAAAAGAAGGAAGGGAAGGGGGTTGAAAAGAGTTATCTGAAACACTCACAACTGAGAAAAGCCTTTATTTATTTATTTTACAGATAGCTTAAAATTATTTCTATGTAGTATAAATATTTAATGCAAATATTTTATAGTATTTTAACTCAAAGGCACAATATAAGAGGCAACATTAAAAAGATGCAACAGACTCACTGTCGATTGCAGAACACATGGTATAGCATGCTGCTGTAATCAATAAACACCAATGGTTTTGCATAAGTTATCAAAGACGAGAAGCCACCATTATGATTTCATGTTACCGTACTTCATGACCTGAGCACTCAGCAAGAAGTCTGAGCTCAATAAAAACCTCCTCTTGAACTTCTACTCTTATCAACGAAACTAGGCTATCCTTAAAATATTGGAGAGAAAGTATCCTGTATTTGGGAATGCAACACAGTCTTCATCATGTTACCTGACAACCTTTCTTACAAAGCATGTGCTATGACTACAGTAGGAATTGCTAATTATGCAAAGGTAGCAACTACAAAGATTTTAATAATGACCATTACTAGAAACTTGATGAAGTACTTTCTACCAGAAAGAGCAGAACAGCAGCCACAGCGTCTACCCCTATTCCCAAGATACTACATGATGGCTCAGGTATTATCAATAACACCGCAATTAACCAAAATATAGCAGGCATGCACACTGCACTAATGGGTCATTTCAGGGTTCTATTTTTGTGTTATGAACAGGAAAATATTACAGATATGCATATATGGAAATCTGAAGCGTGGCTTCTGGATTTCAGCAATCACATATCAACGCACAACAGCTGACATTTTCTTAGTATTAAATTAGGTAAATCTCCCTGAACACTCACTTTACCAGCCAAGCACTTTTCACACCACTCTAAAGCCAACAGCCTTCTGCAATTTAAGTATAATTTAGTGCAAGGGAAGCAATGAGTATTATAAAATTTATGCTTGTTCACCTTCTCTCTCCACAGAGAAGGGCAAGATGTTTTTCCATGTAAATATGTATTAGATCCAAATCATTTAAATAGATATTATTCCACAGAGAACATGAAGCTGTGTATGCCCATTCCAGCTCCATGCTGCTAAATAAACTGCAAGGTAATGACAATGCCTTCCTCACCCTAAAGGACGCTGAAAATACTCCTTATTCCTAGGCCTTTCAAGCAAGAGACTTTCACAAGAACAAAAGAAAAATTAAGGCAGCTTTTATAAAGCTAGATAAAGTGAAGTTTTTTGTATGTCACAAGTCAGATCTTTTCACAAACAGGCCAAAAGATGGTTGCAGCAACAGCACAGTACAGGTACGTGGAACAATCTTTAGAACGTGAGTATCAAATCAACTGAAAAAAAAAAAAAAGATACTAAACTGCCTAAGAGAAAGAAAACTGTGCTTGCAAGCAGGAAAGAAAGTTTTAGACAAGTGGTTGATTTTTAGTTAATGTAGGAAAGTTAAATGTAAGATACCAAATCTTATTCTCATGTAGTTTTATTTCTCAGTAGCTCAGGTACAAGTGTCACAGCTTGAATGGAGAGCAGAAAGAGAATGGGGAAAGCTTAAACAATAGCTTTTAAAAATGAGAGCTTAAGTTCTTAAAAATAAGTCAGGTACATATATATGACTGCACTTCATAGATTCGACAGTTAATCAGCACGTTGCCAGAAAGTACACTTATAGTTAAAAATTTAATTCAAAAATCACATATTTACTTCAAGAGAGAAAGACTCTCCACTGGAAATGATGCTATCGACTGGGGCCACAGACAGTATCTTACAACACTGTCTAACCTCTACATGATTTTAAAATAAGATAATCACCTTCAACTATGTATGAACCTCGGATGTTATCAAAAACAGTTTTACTGCATCAACGATTTATTAACAGTCTCATATTAATAGCAATGTAACTTTGACTTTACAAAGTCATAAAGATGACAAGAAACAGTCAAGACTTACTGTGCCATCTATGTTACTGTAAGCTTAAAAGGCAACCTCATAGTACAATCAGGAAAACAAACAGAAAAACCAGCCACCCTACCCACAGAATGATAGCTACATAGGAGAAAAGAAAAAAACAAAACAACAACAGAAAAAATAGGACTATACC
This sequence comes from Odontophorus gujanensis, assembly GCA_013399175.1. Taxonomy (NCBI): domain Eukaryota; kingdom Metazoa; phylum Chordata; class Aves; order Galliformes; family Odontophoridae; genus Odontophorus; species Odontophorus gujanensis. The sequence continues at coordinate 785,478 of VXAB01011486.1, read as the reverse complement.
ATCACAGTTAAGTAATGGAATGGGAAAGAAACAGGATATAAAGAAGTGAGCTATAAATGCTGAAGCCTTTAAAGCACTGAAATTCTCTTCTATCCAACTGTGCTAGAAACTGAAAAACTGTTAGTACTAAGAGAACTAAGACAAGTCAACTTCCAGAAAAATACATTATAACCATCACTTCAAAGAAAAGCTGTGAATCTTACGTAGAAACACATGAAGCCAGATACCCCTTCCAAGCTCCGTTACAAAATGACCAAGGCTTACAGGCCAAAATTGAATACCTGATAGGGAAGCATTCCACCCAGGGCTTTACAGTTCAAAATGATTGCTTCACAATCCCTGCCATGTTTTTCATACTGTGTGGTCACTTTTATAACTGTTACCCCATTACTAAATAGTTGACAGTTTAAACAAAGAACAAGTAAGAAAGTACAGTATTCTATAACTGGCATTTACAGCACTGGCCTTGGACTTCTAATCTTTACCAGACAGGCACACAAATCAATCTATCAGCTCATAAAGGTGTGCTTTTTTAACCTCTAAAACAGATGGGATTGGCCAGAAATGTCTGGCATGTCAAACTGCTAATCACTGCTGCCCTTCGCACAAAATAACCCACTTAAGTTGAGGCATGGTTGCACTGTAACAGACATTAGTCTGTGGGAAACCCATTTAACTGTCACATACTCCTGCCACTCCTGCTCTCCCTTAATTAAGCCTAATGCCTTATGCTCTGACCTTTTGTTCTAGCCTATTAACCCTATCTAATACAAGTTCAAATATGTTAAACTAAAAAGTTTGCTGTAAAATATAGAATTGCCAAGCTACAGGGAGAACAAGGAACGAGCCTGCTTTGGCAGGGGGGCTGGACTCGATCTCTAGAGGTCCCTTCCAACACCTACAATTCTGTGATCTCTGTCTTGCAAGTTGCCCATTCCTTTACCAAGTTTACTAGATTGACAAAATGGAAGCAACACCTATGATAACTTCTGAAGATAAAACATGCCCAAATGCTTCACAGCAAAGGCAGACCTTTCACTTCCATACTCTACCTTCTCCTATTTAGAGGGAAAAAGAAAGTGAAACTTGTCTTTGTAACTTCATATCCTCAGGCTCTTTTTTTTTTTTTTAAGACAAAAACATACTATCGGTCAAGATCACACTACACTCATTTGCTGTTCTCCAAAACCTATCATTAAAAATAAGGTATAATTGGATTACAGCGACCAATTCTTCTTCAATTAAAGGCTGCTTTTGCCAGCTTTCCTAACACTGAGTCACCACCTTGGTTTTCTGACAGCATAATTTTAATTATTCTAATTTTTAATTCTCATCTGTACCATTTCATGAGTTGCATCTCTTGACCTTTCATGCAAAAGATGTTATATTTACATAAACTTAAAATAAGAACATAGTTCATAAATTTTAGCTCACCACACTGTTTTTTCTTCGGTGTACATTCTTCTTTAGACAACACAACTACCTTCCCATCCTGCAACTCTTACTCCTTAAAATCACCCAGCACCAAGTAGACAAACACTGCAAAGCAGTACTCTTCTGGAGGAAGCCAAGTGACCTAGAATTATGACTTCCACAAAATCTCAAGAAATTCTGACTTAAGAAATCCAATTCTAGTAATAAAAACAAATATCCAATCCAGATAACTACAGCCCTCCACATGAAAGCAGTTTACAATGGTACATAATGCAGAGCTCCATACCAAGACAGGTATTCCATGAGCAATGCCTGTAAACAATAAATGAACCCATGGACACTCCACACCCACTCAATCTCGTCCCCGAAAACCCACAACACATATAACAATAACTGTTATAATGCTAGTTAGAAGTAGAAGAAAAAAATGAATGTAAACTGTGAAGATTACCAACCACATGTGCACCAGAACACATTTTCTATCACTCTTTAGCTTAACCACCTTACTGACAAGCTGACACACAAACCTAAGGCCCTTACTTAGAGCATACACTTTTGCAACTCTGAAGAGAATCAGATTTGAACATGAGTAACAATTTAAAACAAAGCTTTCAAGTACTCAGAACTATTTTTGAAGATGTGGAACACTTGAAAAAACCTTGTTGACACAAAAGCCACATTCTAGGAAATTCTAGTAGGGCTGCTTAAGCCATCACCAACTGCTGACCACAACAACAGTTAAGTTGTAAATTGCCATACATTTTGTTCTAATTCTAGAGCACCTATCTTACCAACTCTCAGATCAGCAAGAAATACAATTGACTTTTGAGTAAATGCAGTTTCTCAGAAAACTGAGAAGCAGTATAACATTGTTAGATTTTCTTTAGGAATCAAACAGGAAGCCTGAGAGGAAAAAACATAAAATTGATCCCTCATCCTGATTTCCCTTTACTTCCAAAGCAGTGATTTTTGCATAAATTCAAAGCTTCTCAGTATAAAATACAAACATTTTCTGAGGATTCCACTATATTTCACTGATGCTCAAACTGCAGTACACTGACCAATGTTTCATTCAAAAGGAATGAAAGCAACACACAGATTTATTATAAGAAAAAAAATATATCCTTCAATCTGCCATCTGCATAATTACAGTGGATAAACTAGAAATTTTTCAGGCTGGAATTTGATACGACTGCCTCCAGCGTTCTAGACTTTCCCTTTCTAATGTTCCCAAAAGTTGCCACTGGAGGCAATGCAAATGAGTCCTAAGAGAGGCCAGAAACAAAACAATTGCTTGTCAACCATTACATGCCCAAATTGTATTCTTTATGCTCATCAGCATTCTCAAGTTCTTAGGCACGCTTGTAGGCCCACCGAGGACAGTGCGGCTACTCAAGTGAATAAAATTACTCACAGACCAAAGTGCATATACATAAGCAATCACTGGACAACACTTGGGGAATTATTCTCTAGTATCAAAGGAAAATAGGATTTAGAAAATAGGAATCAAGGGAGTACATCCAAACAAAAATGACAGCAGTGTTAAATGTCTACAGGCCACTGTAATGTAGTATCTAATGATTTTACTGCAACAGTCCCTTGCTACAGAAGCTCTATTTGGATCTGTTTTATTTAAAAAATAAAACATTGTAACACTAAGTTTTATTTAATCTCTCACTCTGAAACTATGTGTAATTCGGACTCTTCTCTTTTTAAGCAAGTTATCGCCTAAACAAGTAGGCTAAATCTTCAGAACCAATCAGCAAATTCCATGTAAAAAGTTAAAAAGCTACTAAAAATAATGATTTCTCTTTAATTGGCACACACACTCTTTTTAATCAAATCTGTCATTATTTAAACAGAGGGATTAACTTGACAATTTACCATTTTATAACATACCGCAATCCTACATGACCTATACAAGGTAGAAAGTTGCACGATAGACTGGCAAGACAAAGAAGAAACCCAAAACCAAGAAGAAAAAAAGGAAATAATTGAAGCAAGTTATTTACCTTGAAAGTGGTTCCCATAAGGAATATTCTTCCTTCAGGAATCCAAAGATGTATTAATTTCCCCCCTCAGCAATTCCATGCCTCATCTGAAAGGAAAAGCAAAAATTACCTCAGGAAAACTGCATAATGATTTCTCTTTTTCCAAACACTAATAATAATAAGGCTGATACAGTAACAGAAATATTTGAAATAAAGCATCACTTCCTATGTCAAAAGGAAAACATAGCTCCCAACATCAAAAATCAAATGCTTCCAGCCAAAATGAAGTACAACTTGCCTTGCCTACACTTGCATTGTCCAGGTAACTGGGCAGTTATTCCTGCAAGAACAAAGTCTGCATTCAGCTTTGATTGAAAAGACACACTCCTGTCTTAATTCATTGAACAAGAAAGCTGTAACATGAATATCCCTTTTCCTATGTGGGAAGCACAACTCCATACTCACACCCATGCATGTCCAATTGCTAGGTTATTTTTTAAGAAACCTTTAATAGAAAAGGACGAGATCACAATATAACAGTGGAATGCAACCTCCCAAAATTTGTTAGAAAAAACTGCAAGAAGTGAAAACGCACATGCTTTCTTTTAAGATCTAGGAAGAAACTACTACAGATTAATCATCTTTGAACCATTTAACTACCACAGGTACTACCTTAAATGTTTTTCTCAGCACTTCTCTACTGTCTGTAACTTGTGCTAAAAGATGCAAACTTATGGGTAGGCCAGGTCACTGCTATCTGTACTACTTAACTATTAATGAGGCTTGTCACAAGAACAATGCTCACATTAAATTCCCTGTCACCAATTTACCACCCTGAGAGCATATTTAACAAGCATAATGAGTCAAATTTAACTATAACTGAACACAAACAAAACCAAAAGAGTTCTTCCCAGTTTTGCTGAACTTTCTCCTTCTCTCATTGGGCACAGGAAGGAGTTCTTTTTCCTCACCATTAGCCTCCGTTCTTACAAAGGCCACATACAAAATACGCAAAACTTCTTAAAGGCAAAACTTCTCCAGCACGGAGGACTCCACAAGAGGCTACCAGGGCTGTGGGGTGGAGAGGGAGATGAGCATTTTGCAGGCAGCTCACAGCAGTGCCTTCTTCTGCAAAGCCACCAGGGCTAAAGCCAGCTTAGAGACAACATCTAACTGACCACTGTGACGTCCTACCTGGGAAAAAAGATACTGGTGTTGATAGAAAGGTCAACATCCAGAAAAAGATCTATGCAACGATACCAGGTCAGTGAAAGATAACAGCAGCGTGCTGGGCTACAGCCAACATCAAGATCTAACAAAAGCAGTGGATCCATTAAGCTGAAAAGAAAGTAAACACCCTGAAATAGGGCATGCAGACACCCTTTACCTAAATGCATCACAAAATAAGCCAACTTGCACCACAGAACAGTAGCAAGCTGAAACATTCTGATTCAATTAGGAAAAAAAAATTAAGCAATTAATGCAGTCAAAACAAACAGAAACAACAGAGCTATGAGCAGAACTTCCCTAGAGCAGGAACAAATAATACATATTTCTTTCCATCTTCTCAAATCACCTTCAGAAGAACAGTCCACTTCAGTATTTGTTCTATACTACAGATGTAGAGGAAAAGTTTTTCACCACTGACAAGTGGTTTTATTTAAGTACTCCTAAGAGAAGACACTTCTATCCAACGAAGAATACAGAGAAAAAAAAAAGACATTGCCATATTGCCATCAAGGTTCAGTGTACACACAGGATATCCTTTAGGACAGCATTAAGCAATTTTTTCGTACTGTTCCAAATTACTGCAAGGTTTATAAGCGTTCAGAGGAAAAAAAAAAGTTTGTTACTTCTGGAGAAAATGTCATACTCCTTCAATGACATTTGAGAAATGCTTTGCTAGAATGAAATGTAATTCCCAAAAATTTAATGGCTCAATGAGTTGGACTGCATTCCTTATCACAGAGAATTGAGCAACAATCAAGAACATTTTAAGTTGTCATTGTGTATCACACCTTCAACATTAATAATCAGTACAGTACAAGTACCTGGGATGGTCCAAAGAATAGAAACACTGTTTTCCTGCACCATGACATACTTCTTGTACCATGCAAAACAGAAATACATTAAATGTTTTCCTGAGGTCAATTTTATACTCCCCTCTTTGTTTTTAAATAATAGGTGCAGTCAAGGCTCAAATACATTTTGCACCTAGCATCTATTAGATTTGTTGTGGTCATCTTCTCACAACTTCTCTTCTTGTTAAGTGAAAGAACATGTCATTCAAAGTACTCTCCCAACATCGAGTTTCTCTTTGGTATACTCAACATCTTTCAAACCCACAACTAACAGTAACTATGATACTTTCAGTACAATTTTGCCTATAAACTCACCTCTTCCCTACTAAAAACAATGATATTGAGAAACAAATTGTGTGAAAACAGAACTCCTCTCCAGACAAGTAATTAAGGAGTAATGAGTTCCAGCAACAATTTCAGTAAAAGACCACATCAAGAGGCTTTGACTCAAAATAAGATGGCTAACAACTGCTGCTTCCCATTCTACGTGCAGATGTTTACAGGAGACTCAGCTCCTACTGGCTTTTAACCCTCAAGTCAAGGGACCTGCAACAGACAGCCAAACAAATTATGAAACTAAGTCTTCCAAATGGTGTATAGGTCTGGTCACATTTCTAAGTGTATTTGAAACAAATGATACAGAAACACTAAAATGTATACATTCACCTCCAGCAAAAGAATTCCTCTTCCCACTTTTCATCAGGCATATCATCCCATTAAAGAACTCAAGAAAGTTTGATCACAGATGTCCACTTAAAACACTGCTTGACAACATTAGCAAATCATTTCCTAATTCAACTATTAAAACCCTAACACCACAATACCCAAAAGATGCGTCACACTTGAAATACTTCCCTCACACATGCTGTAGGCAGATCAGCACAGGTGGTTAGCGTTCTTATCAGGTGGCCTGCTAGCAGGATGAGAGCAAACCACAAATGCTATTAAAGTTACCTTTTACCTCTGGTTTATGATGGTTTAGAAAGATAGACAAGTTTGTATTTTTCATCTTTTTATCCATTTGTGCATATTCTCCTGCAAATTTCCCTCCTGTTCAGACTTCATTCCCTACATACATTATCTTTCCACTTGCCTGTCATTAAACCCCTGCTGAGCAGTAATGATCTAGACTTCAAAATTCACACTTCTTGTCCCCAAGAGGTATTTATCCAGTTTTTAAATCCATAGGATATTTATCCCACCTATCACTTGTAACCCAACCGAGCACTCAGTCTGCCACTGAGTGATTGAAAAACCTGCCTGGCTGTAGGGAACCCTTCCAGGACCCCATGTGTGGCAGACTGGCCACCATTCCCACACGTCCAAACCCTGCTCTGAGGGTTGAGGCTCCCACGCTGGGTGCTCTTCTCGGTATCTCTCTGCACTCCTTGCATGTTTGCATCCAGAAATGAAAGCACAAACCAATTGGTTTTAAGGTTCAGGCCAGTCCATAAGAGCTATTCTAAAATTAAGATATTACAGTCCTAGAGCCCTCTCCATGATAGTCCTGCAATGAGGTGTGGAGTTCAAGGGTTGAGAAAGACAGCTGACTGTGGGAAATGCAACTCCCCAGCTTTGCCCTGGGCAAGTTTATACATGTGCTCCACACAATGCAAGCCATAGTTTATCTTTTAGTGTGTCCTGCACTGTCACCAGTAAAATTAACAGTGCTCTCATGGCTAACAATAATACAGCTGGCACTGCAGAAACCTTTTGCCAATGTTCAAATATGGGGGGGGGGGAAGCTTATTCTGACTGAAAAGTTTCAAAGCTTATTCTAACAAGAAAACAAGCCTTTATCAATGGTTTTAAAAACTATCCAACGTTAAATAACAGCTACAAGCAAATACCTACCATTAGGTTAATCCACAACTGAGTTCAACAACCTTTAAGTGAATCAGTTATTTAAAAAATAAAGCCTTTAACATCTTCTACATTACAGCAGTCATCCTACGCACAGCAGACTAACATCAAAGGTGATGCAACCAACACTTATAAATCACCTGTTTACAATAAAGAAAAACATTAGTTCACTTAGAATTCTTTATCAAGGTAGTTTCTATGACTATAATAAATGCTGGTTATTTTTGCTCTCCAGCTGAGCTTAGTGTATCCATCACTTCAGAAGCAGAAACAGTTACAAGGAGCAAAGAAGGCACATGTCATCTGATAATTTCTTTTACCCCATAACTAGTGGGAGTCATTTCCAGTTATTTAAATAAATAATAATAATTCCGCATGGTTTGTCATTTGACGGCTCCTTTATCCTGTGCATACACAGTAAACAAAAAAAATCCGCAGCCAGATCTCCCTCATTAGATAGCTCAGAGCTGCAGGGCAGTCCAACAGGAGGTCAGCTTCCAGCCCTGCCTAAAACACGCAGCTACCCGTAACAAGTACCTACTTGTTACTTCTTCCTTCCTGCTGACAGAAACATACACCCGTGTATCCATGGATTTAACGCACACACAAAAAAAGCGCCCAGCTGCCTTATTCCGGAGGCTATCTCAGGCCATACAAGCACTGGTAATGCAACAGGGCAGACCTCCTCGGCCACAGGCTGAGCAAGACAGCTGTCCCAACAGCATAAGTCGGAGACCCGCACAAACACAGCTCTGAATGAGAACTCGTGCCCTCGGAGAAGCCTGCTCCCGCTGCCTGCGGAGCAGCAATCACTCAGATAGCATCGGACCAGCTCTAAAACCACAAGCGCTCTCGGCTGGGTGAGCCCGTGCCACCGGGCAGCGCTCCTCGGCTCGGTGTGGGTGTGCCGCTCCCCTCGGGAACAGCCCAGCTCTGCAAGGTGCCTCCCCGCGTCTCACGGACCAGACCTGCACCGTGCTTTAAACCAAGCGGTACAGCACCTCTGAACGCGCACCGTGCCATGACTCAGTTAAATTCACCCAGCGCTGCGCCCAGCTCGCTCGGAAGGAAGCCCGGGGCAGCCCGGCTCCCGGATTGCAGAGAGATGAGGCAGAAGGGAACAACTTCCACGTCACCTTCCCCAGCATCAGCGCACCGACAAAGACGGGAACCACACTGCTTTTCTTTTTTTTGTTGTTCGGTTGTTTTTTCGCCCCCTTTTCCAACATCTTCAACACGTGTCAAGCATTTCAGCTTAACTCTTCATAAAATTGAAAGCCTACACTAACCAGACATGCGGCACAGACGCAAGGCTGCGTGAGCTAAAGGGAAGCCGCCTCTTATTCCGTCCACGCTCCAACACCACGTTTCCCTCTAGGTTTCGCTCCGTTCCAAGTTAATCACCCGCTGACACTTACACAGAACAGCCTCCAACGGCGCGTTCCGCAGGGAGAAATCACCTTTAAAGGGCCTCGGGGACACCAACGCGCGCCCGCACCGCAACCTTTGGTCTGGAAACGGAACGGCGACGGCCCCAAGGGAGCGCCGGCGCTGAGCAAC
>VXAB01011486.1:648230-776426 GCA_013399175.1 Odontophorus gujanensis | reverse complement strand
GTCCCCGCCCGCCGCGCTCACCCTCCCGCCTCGCCGCGGCGAGCGGCGCTCCGAGCTCGGGGCCCCGTCCCCGGCTGGAAAACGCGCCGAGCCGCCCCGCGCCCCCGTCCCCGCACACGTACACAGCGAGCTGAGCTCTGCGCCGCTCCCCTCCGCGGTTCGGGGCTCTGCTGCAATGCCTGTGAGGCTGACTTTCAAAGCCTAACCCGCAGCCGCGATCCTGCCCGGCGCGGCGCAGCCCGGCCCCTCCTCCTCCTCCTCCCTNTGGTTTTAAAAACTATCCAACGTTAAATAACAGCTACAAGCAAATACCTACCATTAGGTTAATCCACAACTGAGTTCAACAACCTTTAAGTGAATCAGTTATTTAAAAAATAAAGCCTTTAACATCTTCTACATTACAGCAGTCATCCTACGCACAGCAGACTAACATCAAAGGTGATGCAACCAACACTTACAAATCACCTGTTTACAATAAAGAAAAACATTAGTTCACTTAGAATTCTTTATCAAGGTAGTTTCTATGACTATAATAAATGCTGGTTATTTTTGCTCTCCAGCTGAGCTTAGTGTATCCGTCACTTCAGAAGCAGAAACAGTTACAAGGAGCAAAGAAGGCACATGTCATCTGATAATTTCTTTTACCCCATAACTAGTGGGAGTCATTTCCAGTTATTTAAATAAATAATAATAATTCCGCATGGTTTGGCATTTGACGGCTCCTTTATCCTGTGCATACACAGTAAACAAAAAAAATCCGCAGCCAGATCTCCCTCATTAGATAGCTCAGAGCTGCAGGGCAGTCCAACAGGAGGTCAGCTTCCAGCCCTGCCTAAAACACGCAGCTACCCGTAACAAGTACCTACTTGTTACTTCTTCCTTCCTGCTGACAGAAACATACACCCGTATATCCATGGATTTAACGCACACACAAAAAAAGCGCCCAGCTGCCTTATTCCGGAGGCTATCTCAGGCCATACAAGCACTGGTAATGCAACAGGGCAGACCTCCTCGGCCACAGGCTGAGCAAGACAGCTGTCCCAACAGCATAAGTCGGAGACCCGCACAAACACAGCTCTGAATGAGAACTCGTGCCCTCGGAGAAGCCTGCTCCCGCTGCCTGCGGAGCAGCAATCACTCAGATAGCATCGGACCAGCTCTAAAACCACAAGCGCTCTCGGCTGGGTGAGCCCGTGCCACCGGGCAGCGCTCCTCGGCTCGGTGTGGGTGTGCCGCTCCCCTCGGGAACAGCCCAGCTCTGCAAGGTGCCTCCCCGCGTCTCACGGACCAGACCTGCACCGTGCTTTAAACCAAGCGGTACAGCACCTCTGAACGCGCACCGTGCCATGACTCAGTTAAATTCACCCAGCGCTGCGCCCAGCTCGCTCGGAAGGAAGCCCGGGGCAGCCCGGCTCCCGGATTGCAGAGAGATGAGGCAGAAGGGAACAACTTCCACGTCACCTTCCCCAGCATCAGCGCACCGACAAAGACGGGAACCACACTGCTTTTCTTTTTTTTGTTGTTCGGTTGTTTTTTCGCCCCCTTTTCCAACATCTTCAACACGTGTCAAGCATTTCAGCTTAACTCTTCATAAAATTGAAAGCCTACACTAACCAGACATGCGGCACAGACGCAAGGCTGCGTGAGCTAAAGGGAAGCCGCCTCTTATTCCGTCCACGCTCCAACACCACGTTTCCCTCTAGGTTTCGCTCCGTTCCAAGTTAATCACCCGCTGACACTTACACAGAACAGCCTCCAACGGCGCGTTCCGCAGGGAGAAATCACCTTTAAAGGGCCTCGGGGACACCAACGCGCGCCCGCACCGCAACCTTTGGTCTGGAAACGGAACGGCGACGGCCCCAAGGGAGCGCCGGCGCTGAGCAACACAGCCCCGGGGCGGCGGGCAGGGAGCGGGCGCAGAGCCCGCAGGTGGAGGCGGAGCGGCCGTACCGGAGCAGCGGGGGCAGCGCGGCCTCGCCCCGGTGCCGGGAGGCGGCGGCCATGGGGCGGGCGGNCCTCCTCCTCCTCCTCCCTCCTCCCCCCGCGCCATTCATCTCCTCCGCCAAGTTCCTTAACCCTTCTCGCTCCCGGCCGCTGGGGCGGGCAGGTGGCCGTCAGCGGCTCCGCAGCTCGCGGAACTCAGGGAGCGAACTCACCGCAGGACCTATATGTAATTAAAGCTTCGAAATAACACCTTTTCTTCTTGTGTTTTTTTTTTTGTTGTTGTTTTTGTTTTTGTGGGGTTTTTTTTCCCTCTCACTCGCTAAGCATAGCGGGGGGAGGGGGAGCTTCCTGTGGTTACCGCTTCAGAGCTTTTCTTTTCATCCCTTCCTCCAAAAAACTTTTTTTTTTTTTTTTCCCTCGGCTCTCCTTCCCTCGCTGACCCCCGGCTCTGCCCTCCCGGCTGCGAGCTCACCCCGCGGCCTGCGCTGCTCCGCGCTGCTGGGGGCTTCGCGCAGATGGAAGCAGCCGCCCCCCGCTGCCCGGTGTTGAGAACTGAGGTCACGGCGGCCCATGAAAACATGGGGGTGACCCACTCCCCAGTAAGAGAACAGTTCGTGAGAACAGCCTGGGACAGGGCCTCCGAGGAGAGCCAGTCCTCCATCTTGGTTGGGGACGTCCACGCAGGACTGAAGGCAACCTGTGCTGTGAGAAAGTGCATTATGAGTCTTTACCAGTAAAGGTTTTCTGTAGACTCCGTTCCCATCAAACAAGAGTCGAAGAGTCCATAGATGCACGCCAGACTGTCTGTTTAGGTGAACTACAGAAAGTGCATGACCTCAGCCACATCATCCATGGGCAGAGCAGTGCCTGTGTTTAAAGAGCCGTGATGCTGCTTTCTCAAGCAATGTGCAGAGCACTTTGTGACACTTCTCTCATAAGTTAAGGACTGCAAAAAGGAGAAACATTTGTTTACAAACCAGTTATAAGCTGTGCGATGATATCTGTACTAACATATGCCAATATTTTAGTTCTAAAACTCATGTGAAATAAATGGCATGTTCAAGCATGGTTTAGTAGCTGACTGATAGCACTAAAGAACGTACAGATTTCCACTTTGAGAAAGCCAAAGGGAGCCAGCCCTGTTTGTGAGAAGCCAAACGCTTGAGCTCACAGATACCATGGCTGAAGTGCACGTAGGAATGTGGAGCAAAACCTCTTTTCCTTTGGAATGCACGGATTGTGTATGCGCTTACAGCAGAGCTAGTAATGTATTACTTGACCTATTTTTTTAAGCCAATGAAAGATTTAGGTTAACTTCATCATCATGTGTTTTTAACCACTTTTTTTTTTTTTTTTTTGTCAGAAAAGCAGCAGCATTTTCTAAAGCTACTGCCTGTCACATTTTATACACAACAGCCTCTTTTTCCATGAGAGAACGCCTGGCCATGCTGCCAGTAAAACAACAAGTTTTGCTGTTTGTTTACTCAGTAGTCTCATTAACAAATTCTGTTTGTAAAGAAATGAGCTTTCATTTTTTATCTCTCTAAAAAAATCTTTATCTCAAAAAATGTTTCACTTTTAAGCGGCTGAATTATCTAGGGGAAAGGAAATTTTCTCATTACTGCAGCAATTTAGCTGCTATTTCAATCAAGAATGTCTGTAGTAGAGACCTCTTTCATTCTTAACCTTAGGGAACATTGCATAGACGAGAGACCTACAAAAGGAGGGATCTTGAACAAGGAACAGAAAAAAATGTCCATCTGAGATATTTAAGATACTTTTGAGTAGATGAAATAAAGGTGGCTGAGGAATCAAGTTTCTATACAGTACAGTCATCAACAGTGGGAATATTAAATCATAGAACTTATGATTTTAGCAGGTTACTGCCAACAGTTCATATTCCTATCACACTGAATTTTGCCCCTTGCTCATATTTACCCAAACCATACGAATTCAAACAAGTTAGGAAATAAATATTCTGTACAAGAAAAGGGAATACTGCCACGCACTGTGAAATCAGTCTCTCAAAAACTATCAAAGTACTGAAGTGTTTGTGTTGGTTCTGCCTGTGCAGTCTTCTACCAGACTTAAGCACCCACTCACTCCCCAAGCATCAAAGATGTGCATTCACTGATGCATCTATCTATCTACTGGCTGGGGTGGTGCCAATTACTTGACTTTGTTACAGACGTCAGGAAAGGATTGTTTTCTTCAAGTGGAATTCTTTGCTAGAAGGTTGTCTGTAAATGGAAGGGCAGTTATGACAGGAAAACACATCCCGCTTTTGGATTGGTGTTGGAAGAGATACATATTCTATTAGAACTCATTCCCTGAATTGTGAGCATTTCCTGTAGAGCTCTTAGAATAGTTTGTGAAGCATAAATTCACATTTGGTAATATCAGTGGACCAATTATATGTATAAATGTATACACTGATACAGACATACAAGCGCATTCACTCTTTACAATTGCTAACCAGAAATCTCAAGACTGAAATGCGAGTTTTTGATCTACTGTGAATTCTATCAAAACCAAAATGAGTTATAGTTATTACATTCTTGCAGTACAAAAAAATAATCTATGTGACTGTTCCAAAAATGGTTAAATAAATTGTTGATTGCTCCCAACTTTTTATTTGAGCACTCTGGTGGTTACAATAATGCATTTAAAATGCTGAGCAAAGCTACATTTCCAGTAATGAAACTTTATTTTGATAAAATAAAGCATATAGGTCTGCGTTATGCAGCAATAAGAAACATTATTTTCAAAAAGAAAATGAAAACGTTATTACATGAGTCCCAAACATTTCTATGATAATGCTAACCTATTTTTAAATTACCGAAAGTGCTTTGAAGAGCATGGGTGAGCTACCATTGCTCTTATTTTGATTTTCCTTTTCTCAGCCTCTCAAAGAACTAACAGCTCTGAAACTACCTTTTTCAATCAGAATAATTAAAGCCTTGCTTTATGGCATGCAATCATGATATGAAAGGCTTGGGACACGGTCGGAAAGCTAGCTAGCTTTACAAAAATTCATTTACAGACCAAGTCTTATTCTAAAATAGTTTGTCAGCCTTACACTGACAATAATGAGATTCCATCCTTGACTCAGCCTAATTCAATTCATGTAGTATGTCAGATTACCCACTATTTGGAAGGTCCCTTCACAGAGGATTAAATCACCTAATATTCCAGAGATTGTGTAGGCACACAAAATGGAAGAATGGCTATGATTCTTATTTATTCAATAATGGAACTCAAAGGAGGTTTCCCTAATTAAATAGTAATTGTAACTTTCTCCTCCGTGTGAACAGTGTTCATACATAAAGGAGAAGTGGGAAGGTAGAAGAAGTCTCCCTTTTTTCAGTGGTACTATGCAGGACAAACTGAAATCAACTGGAACAGTACTGGCGTTATCTGAGGAAAAACTAGATAGTGATGATTTCTGTAGGGTGTACCCTAGAGTGTACCCTGTTTTCTTCATGATATTGCCAAGTCTGCAATCATTGGAGTTTGAGCTGGGAAAGTTAATATACTGTTCATATAAATCAAAAGTATGTACCACTCATGTCAAAAAGTTACTTTATTTGTCTACATTTAACACAACAAAGATATTAGTATGCTCACATAATTCATTTTATTTCTTACTGGAGTTGTTTTCTGTGACTTTGGGTTTTTTTTTTTTGTTTTTTTTTTATTTCTGAGTTTAGTTATATTTTTACAAGAACTTCAAAGCAGGCCATTTGACTTACTTACTCTTAGAATCTTAAGTTCTTTTTTTCCCTGCACTTATTAAAAGTAGACTTCAGATCATGACCATTTGATCTAAGAGTAATAAGCAAGGGACCAGATGCTAGCATCTTTTCAATTACCAAAACGTTTAAGGACAGCTGTACTATGTAAGCTCTCATGGAGGAATCATATGCTTGCAGCATCTGGTTAGTTTTGGCCATGCCCCTAGCGTCTTGTATCTCTTTGGAGGCATGAACTAGGGCTAGGCTTACTTTCCCATATGCATGTCTGGTGTATGCGTGCATTTTTGGGCCATAAACAGGAACTAACACTTTGGGTCTTATATTTTCTGACAGGAAATAAACACTGCTTTCAGATACTGTAACACCTTTCCTGGAAGAGTCAAAGTGGTGTATACTAAGCTGATATGACTGCTGTACCCTGATTGTTCGTATTTTATCAGGCTTAAAGGCTTGTGTTTTTACCCAGAAGAACACATCCTGTACTTGTGAATTTTCTGCAATTTCATCCCACACGCACAATGAAAAATACACTTTTGAGAACGCTGCTCTGATGAGTCACTATCATTACTGATAGTGTGAAGGTATGTCCAGAGAACAAGTAGCTTCCAGTTACTGCTTCCAAACTGACACCAGGAAGTGCCAGGAGGGCAGATGTAAGAGCCGGTGTGAAAATACTGTTAGTACTTGTGGGTCATTGACATTGCAAAGATAACATTTGAGGAAAAAAAAAAAAATGCATGTAGCTGAAACCACTCTGAGCATGTATATTCCTTTCAGAGTTTATGTTTTCCTGCTTTTCTCTCTTTTCTTTGACCAAGATGTTCCTAATGTCAACAATAACAAATTGAATAAGAACTGAAGTATCTTGCCCTCTCTTAGACTCAGTGTTTAGAAGCTACTGTCAGTACAATGTTGTTTCTCAGCACCATTTTTCTGGCCCGATATCATAAAATCTGGATAACCCTTTGCTGCAGTTCTCATGATGACACAAGCCATGTTGCTGAAACAATATGTTCTAAGATAAAATGAGGAGTACATACAAATTATACACATGGAGACCTGGCAGCCAGCACCACACTGCAAGGGAGTAACATTCTACAAATGACCATTAAGAAAGCAGTAAAAAAGGAGAAGCTAAAGTGGCTTTTGTTTGCCCTAAATGGTAAGACAGGCACCGAGCAATTTTTTTTTTTTTTCAACAGATTAAGATTTTAATTACATCTTACAATTCTTATTTTCTTTAATACAAATAATCATAAGTGCTCTGACTCAAGCAGAACAAAACTGATAAACTTAACTGTGTTTCTTGAGTTTTTTTTTACCAAATATATATACTTGCTCATATACTACGTTAGGAACAAGAGGACCTTTAGTGGAAAAACAACAGTATAAACTACAATTTGTTTTGATACACTGAATCTGTGGTTTGACCTAACCACTAACTTGGAACACATACTTGAGCAAATAAATCAAAGTTTTCATTTCTCTTTCTTTTTCTCAGTTTATAAGAAAGCAAGGTACAATTTATTTTATTTAACTATTAATGAAAGACAATCAAGCAAATCCAGACTCATTTTATCTGATACTTTCCCTCTCTTCTAATGGTGAGGTGACTGCTTTCATTTTACTCTGGAGACAAGGGAAGGACAAGTGGGGTACAGCAGCCTGAGCTCAGGCACTCGGCTCCATCTTGCGCATCTTAGAATGTAGAAGCTTGGAGAAGATCATCTAGTCCAACTGTCAACCGATAACCACCATGCCCTCTAAGCCATGTCACTCAGTGCCACATCTACATGTTTCTTGAACACCTCCAGGGACAGTAACGTCAGCATCTCTCTGGGCAGGCTGTTCCAGTGCCTCACCACTCTTTCAGGAAAGAAATTGTTGCTAATATTCAAACTGAACTTCCACTAGAGCATTTTTAAGGCCATTCCCTCTCATCCTCTCACTGTTATCTGGGAGAAAAAGCTGACCTCCACCTCGCTACAACCTCCTTTCAGGTAGTTGTAGAGAGCTGCCTCTCCAGTTGTGTCCATCTCTCCCAGCCGCCCACCCTGTATGGATGTGCTGGACATTTCCGAAATGGCACATGGGCATTTCCTTCAGACACTTCAATCACATCTTTTGTACCTCAGAAGAATGAAACCTTCACTGATTAAATAGTACACAGAACTAGCAGAACTTTAAATCCCAAAGTAGTATCCTGTATTTCCCATTTGTCTGTAATGCTTTTTCTGTTCTAAGTAGCTGGGTACTTTTTCTAATGTGAGAACTGGAAGGAGAAGCAAAGGAAGGATTACTGGAATCCAAGCATACAGAAGGCCTTTATCACATGCTTATTTTATAATAAAAAGTAAAAAAATATATTTTCAGAAAACCTATACTTAACACTTTTCAGAAATCCACAAAAACATAATGTAAAGAGAAAGGATGTGAACAACTACCCAGCATTTCCTAATATCACTCATAAAAGCTTTCAGAAAAGTAATGACTAAAAAATTCTGGAAAAAAAAAAAATGGTTTTTGTATTTAGGAATTAGGTACTTAAAAGATAACTATAAAATATGGTCCCAATTCTAAGGATTAAAGCATGTCAAGAAAATCACAGCTACTTAATATCACAGATTTAGTGACAATTGATTACTGGTACTGTTTACCTCCTGATGCCTAATGGGAAAATCCATTTAAATTGGGTATCCAAAAATTTAACAAACTCAGTTCGCTGGGCCATATAAGCACACATAAGTTTCTCACTTGTATTTATTTTATTTATTTTATTTTAAAATTGTATTTTATTTATTATGTGGAATTAGTTGATCAGATTCAGATTATAGCTCTGCTCTTATAACTGATCAAATCTTGTAGAGTTTTATTCGCATACAAATATCTCAGTTTCATTGAGAGACATTAGTTTCACTAAACGTTAGATACATAACAAATCCAGTGTCAATGATGTGGATTGTCATACTAATATTTCGCATGTGACGTAGAGTTAGCAGAGGAATAAAGGTGACTCAACTCATCAAAAACCAAATAGCAGTAGAGATGTATGCATAAGTCACAGTCCTTTCATGGAAGCAGGAAATTTCTGTCACTACTTTTTGTATGTATTTTGAAGAATTGACTTCTTAAGATTATTCTTGCTTTGATAACCAAGGGTTAAAATCATAGAATACTTCCATGTGTAAGTAGCAGATAGCATATGCAAATAATTCTTCTTTTGAAAGATTGAATCTTTGCTGCAGTACAATGACCAAAACAAATTTTTTAATGGAAAATGTCAAGTGGAGGCAATTAATTATATTTTGTGAACAATTTGAAAGTGTCGTTTCATGTTTATTTGGACAGGGAAGCAACACTTGAGGTCTTCCAGTATTATTGTAATTATTTTCCACTGTACAATTCATGTAGGAAGACAATCCTTTTCTTGATAAAATACTCCAAAAAGCCTGAACATGGAAGCCTCTATTATAGAGGAAAGAGGAATCTATATTCCTAGGAGTTCTTGCTCCTAACTTCCTCTCCAGGCTGCTAGATGCATCTCTGAGGAAACAAGCAGTCAAGCAGCAAGAAGAATAAATATTTCAAATGTATTCAGGTTGATTTTTGTCTAATCTAATGCTGTGCCTCATTTTTTTATTGCCATTATGTGTAGGCAGAGTACTCTCGTGTCATACAAAATACATGTAGATCACTGTTTTTCTGACAAACACTATTTAAAATTAGTCCCCTCCTTATAATATTTTCTTTAATGTCAATAACACCTAAACTCTCAGTTCACCATTCTTCAGCACTGTTGCTGATTTTCTTAATAACAGATTGAATACATTCATGATTCCTTATAGGTATCCTCAAAAGTATGTTGTAATCTGTATCTCTAATAGCTTTTAAATGTTTTACTAGTCATCATCATCATCTAACTAGCAGTAATGAAGAAAAATGTTAGTTCAAAAGTGTAATTAGAAGAAAGAAGGGGGTGCATGTGTGGTTTGCCTAGGACTGATTTCAACTCTTAAATGATTGTGAAGTGTTTGTGTTTTCAGCAACTACTTAACAGTTAACTTTGCTAGGTTGGTACAGGATAAACTAATTAAATCCACAGACATTTCTTCAAGTCTATGAAGTCACTCTGTGTGGTAGTTATTTGTAATTTGCTGCTCCTGCTATCTGACTGATATTGCTCATATGGATGCTTTAAGAAAGCTAGTAAATTATTTTAGTATGTGGTACAATAATTTTGGTGAATTCTTGGTGCTTTTTTGTTTGTTTTGACTCAAATATTTCCATACGATTTCCAGAGTTATTCTTTTGATATTAATCAGAATTTATTCATTTTATTTACATAGAAGAAGGAAAAAGGCAGAAAAAATGTATTAGAAAATGACCCTTAATATTTTCCACAGAAAGTCTCTTTCCCAGTGTTGGAGACTACTGTGATTCCAGTAATATCCGGGATTTATGAGTAAAAGACAGTGTAAATCATGACAAAAAAAACATGTAATTCTTTTCCACAAATCTTCAGCTTTTTTCTAGTTTCCACCTTCACATAAATAAATTCTCATTGTTTTTAAGTTAAATAGAAGGGTAAATTTTGCCTGGACTATATCATGAACAAAGGAGGTGATTCAACCTTTGTTTTTACTCTACAGCTCTTCTGTTAAAGGTTATGTTGAGAGATACACTTCGTTCTTTCTTGTCGTTCTACTGTAAGTTGAAACACCCAGTGCGCTGTTCCTTATCATTTTCCTATCCTGCTAGGATGCTTTCAGTAGAAAGAAAATCTGTAAACCAGAAGTTAAAAAGAACCTATCAAATGTTTTCCCAAATTTTTAAAAAAAAAGATAGAAGTCAATTTTGTGGAATGTTTCACCCAGTTATTGTGATCTACTTGTTGCTGTCTCTTCAGGAGTTAAGTGAAAAATACACCACCACACATAAAATTTGTGTGCTATAGTGTAAGAAGAGATATGTCAATGCACAACACAAAACATAAAGATCATCAATGAATTATTGTCTCATTTTACATCCCCAAAATGGAGCATCACCAGCACAAGTAAAAGATTTGTCAATGGCTTCAGTTTGTACAGAATAAAATTCTTCAAGTGGTTTTGCTGTATGCAGCACAGCAATGAGATGTAACCTTCTCCTAAAGACAGGTTCTCATTCTACAGCTATTCTCATTTTGCTAGATCTTAATGTTCTTCTTGAATGCCTGAGGGACTTTATCTTCCTTTTTGGCACAGTTCTAAATTGGCTTAAATCATATTTATCCAACAGTTACCTGCATTATATTTTCAAGGGTAATTTGTGTCCTTCTCATAGAGCATTTATTTCTTGTGCTCAGTAGGGCTCCATTTTGGCCCTGTTTGTATTCAGCATTCCGAAGCTGCCTGTATGCAGGATTATTCATTGGCTTGATGTTGGTTTTCATTTCTAGGCCGACAAGAGACAGATCTATTTGTCAACCAAACCAGCAATTTCTAACTACACTATTACCATATTGACAAGCTAGTGACTACAAAAGCTTCTATGAGCATCAATTTTCTTCAGTCGCAATCAAACAAAACAGAGCTGTTCATGGCTAGCCCTTGCCATCCACCCAAATCCACTTGAACTTCTAACCCATCTTTAAAAGTCAACCCGGGTTCATTGGTTAAAAACCTTCTGTAGGTTTTGATTGCAAGGAATTCTTTCAGAACTTCAGTCAAAAGATTAAGGCTTTCTATTATAGTCAAAATAAATGTGCTTTGCTTACTACTCATTCATGCTTTTATGTTCCGTAGACTAGATTATTTTAACGCATAGCTTATTGATCTGTCAATGAGACCAACTATCAAATATCATCTTGCATAGCAAGTTCTCTTTCCGGAGCAGTGTACTGTACAAATTAATGCATGCTTCATATCTGCTGCTTTCTCACAGCAGCTTCTAGTACACAACAAAATCTATTTAAGCTGGTTCTGTTGCCCTATCAAGTCTTTCATGAACTTTGATATATTATCAAGAGACGCTTATCATGAGGCTGATCCTACTGAGTTAACAGAAGCTGCCACTGGCTCCAGAAGTTAGATGTAGTTACATGTAGTTTCTACTCATGTTCTTGGAACTATTACATGAATGTTGGGTGATGGGCTTCTGCTCGTTTCCTCTAACAAGAGAGCATCCTAAGTCTCTACTTTTTATATATATTTTTCAGAAACAGTTGGCATATCTAAACTTGCAAATTCAGAAGCCCTTTCCAGCCCCCAGATCCAGATGTCTGTGCACTCTGGCTATATTCTGCATATTGAGAGGAAACCCAGGTTTATATATTATTTCCTTGCAGGCTCTGAGTTTCTTCTGAAGGAAGCCTACATGTGCAACCCAACAGGGCCTTCCACCAGGGTGATCAGAGCACCAGGACCAACAAAGCAGTTTATAGCTATGGTCTGAATATGCCGCAACCATATCAAATTTGTGTTGTACTCTGATGAGTTCTTGCTTGTGAAGGTGTTTTGGCTGTCAGCTTTTCAACTGACAAGGATTAAGAAGCCATTTAATTCTATGGTGTTGTTTGTTTGTTTGTAGTTATTTTTAGGAGTCCAATTATTTATTCTCTAATAAATCAAAATAAAACCAAAACACCCAACCACAGAAGCCACCCTTGAAAAATAACAACAGTAGTACTAGCAGCCTATTTTGTCAGACAACCTTATTCAAAGAAGAGCTTTACTTCTTGAATGCTGCTACTGAAGTCAGTGAAAATTCTCCATAAGAAAACATACCACAACCTAAGCTAGAAGTGGTTGCATGGCAGAGTTGCTAGCCCAGTGACGGCATACATATCTGCTGAATATTTGACTGCTGATTCTTTGAGCACTGAAGTTTGCACGCTCAAATACATATGCACTGACCTGAAGAGTAATCTAGCTGTAGTAGTAAGGTGATTTAGCTTTACTACCAATATTTTCTTATCCTATTTTTTAAAAAAATGTAAACTTTAATCTGTACCCAGGACTTGGCTTTTCAATGACCATAAAAATAAACCTACTAAATAATGTTATCAGAACATTTCCTGAGAACAAAGAAGTTAGGAGATGAGTAATGGGGAAAGGAAGAATTTATGACTACTTAGACACTGAAAATGAAGATCTTTTTCTCTTTCATTCAGAACAGACTGCAAAAGTTACATGTGTATAGGAAGTCCTTAAAAGGGAAAGATTCACTGCACTAAGGAGTGCTCCTTTTAAACAAGACCAACTGTAGAACCCCTAAAGTTGTAGCTAAGAATATGGTTCTACAGGGATTATACTGAAGATTAAAATACTTTGGCTCTAGTGACTGCTGTAATGAGAATATGTATAGGGATAAACTGACAGAGCTGAGAAGTATTTAATTTAGATGACAACCTACAAAAATTAATGTGAAGATGAGAATTGCTTAGTGGTAATAGACTGAGAGTACAAGATCCTTTTTTTTTTTTTTAATTGTTAACCTCATATTACAGTGTGATATTATAATTAAAATGGCAACATTCTTTGTTTGGGGAATTTATTTCAAATTTCTAATTGCTTTTTAGTTCCTAGGTTAGAAAAACTTTCAAGCAATTTCTGAACAACAGAAGTCAAGGATTTTTCACAGCAATACAATGGAATGAGCATGCTTCATTGTACTGATCAAAAAGATTAAGCAGCAACTTGTTTTAATTGTTGTAAGTGATTAAATTAAACTGTTCTTGAATATTAATATTTGTTCTGATCCATATTGAATATGAACATAAAAAAATCAATGAGTTTCTTTCTAGTAACCTAATTCTTAAGAACTTGCCCCAAACTTTGAGCAGCTTTGATGTTCAAAGGCTTTGGCTGAGATCAGAGATGAGAAGGAAAAGAATGTGGACCCCTTCACGATATTTTTACCTTTGAAGTCTCAGGTTAAAAGTACTATTACTGTTTGCTTAAAGAAGTGAGAGAATGACAGATAAGATCATGAATTATAATAACAGACAAATGACAAATGTTTTGCATGGAGTACATTTTCCTATCAGGAGAGACAATGTTCTTCTAGCAGATTTCCAAACACAATGGCAATTTGTAGGCAGTCATTTAAAGGGAAAAAATAAATATAAATGTTTAATGTTTTACATGGAAATAAGAAGTCACTTGGAATCTTTCCTTTTGTTTTCCTCCATATTTCTTACAACTGGCAGCAAAAATGCACAATATCCAGCAAATCCCCTAGACTCAAGTCTGGTACAGTACGTCCAACATCTCCCCCATGAAAGCCTTGCATAAAATCTTCTCTGTCATTCAAGATCATTCTATTCCCTCCTTTATTTATTTCTCAGTGTCACTCAGCTCTATTCCACCAGCTTGGAAAAACGTCAAGAACTTTTATCTTCAGAGTCAGTTGCCAGTTCTGTTTAGTGAACAAGCCAGCAGGGACCTCTGGTGCCTTCAATGCAGTTCAGTCAGTGCCCCTCTCTTTAGGGATGGAATATATCATTATCCCGGTGGCTGGACAGAAAAAGATGCATTTTTAGAATAGTTCTCAGGGAGCAGTTACTGGAAATCTCCTCCCTTGAGACAGTCTGTTGGCAACAAGTTTTGCTGCTATGACATGAGGTACTGCATCAAGGCCCAGTCCTGTCACTAATAAAGTCAGTTGGAAACACGCCATTCTTTTCAACAAGATTATTGTAACAAATACGAGCTAATATATATATATACCTTGCATCTACAAATGCGAACAAAGTCATGCCACCAGCAGGAATGTCATTTTATGTCAATTTTCAGATTTTGACTTCACTTTAAGTCACAATAAGCCCTTTCCCCTCAAATTTAAAACTCACAGTAAGGAAAATGGAAGTTTTAGTTTCAGGGTATGGCATCTCCATGTTCTGTTTTTTGTGTTTCTTTAAGTTTACATCTAAAAAAAAAAAGTCAAGAACGGGGTGTTCCAGTGTTTGCAATTTTTTTCCTTCTAAAACAAAGCACATACATTGTGAAGAGTTTCATATTTAATATAACTATTTTCTGAACTAGTTATCATAGGCTTTTTGATTGCCAGTAGACACATTAGGCAGCTGTGCTAGAAAACATTGTTTAACTTGCCTAGCTTGAATGGAGAGTTTCTGCTGATATCAGATGACAAGACCCACAGTTTCTTGACAGTTTATAGTCCCAGTATCTTGAAGAGCAACATTTTCCTGTACAGAAATAACATGGTATTGGGAGGTTTTATATATAGGTATGTATATACTGTTTTTTTTGTTTGTTTGTTTTTTTTTTTTTTAATTTTTTAAGTGTTGGTTTTTTTTTTTTTTTTTTTTTCTGTTTTTCTTTTTAGGATATTCTCATACTTGGCAGTGCAAGATTTAATTCCACTTAAAATGACAGAACTGAATTGTCATCATTTTTAATGGGGAAAATCTATGTAGTTCATCAGAGGTGCTGTAAAATCTAATCAGAAACTATACTGTAAAATTAATAGGCCTATATTCTTTATAATGCTATTTTATAAATTTGGAACTGCAGCTGTTTTTGAGTTTCATGTACAGAGCAATTATGCAGCAGTAGAATCTTCAGCTTAAACAAATAACCCGTGAAGTAACTGGTGCACCGCACTGGCAGAGCGAGTGAGTCGCACAGGACCAAATCCATCAATCCCACGCCTGGCCTTTAATTTTAGTGTATTTACTTACTGCAGCTGTAAACCATGGAATAACATCCCCCACAGTGTATATTCCCGCAGCAAATGTTAGGGATGACTGCAGGGCATGGCATTGTTTTCGTGCATCCCCTCCTGCCAGCCAGCAGATGAAACTGATCCTCTCCATTCAGAAAGGAATAAAGGGAAAAATGGAGAGCAGAGGCTCGCTAAGGAAGGAGGTGGTGCATATGTGCATCTAGGCACAGAGTGCAGGCCAAAGTTCCCCGTGCCCAGAAAGCAGCATTGGAAAATCCCAAGCGGGACTCCTGAGGGCTTTCCTGTGACTCCCACTGGGGGGGCAGTGCTCACTGCTCCCCCGGCAGAAGCCTGCAATCTGGTTCAACATATGTAACATTATGTAATGCTGAAAGAGCCACTGCTGCTGACAATGAAGGATGAAAAGGCAGCAATAAGCAGATAGCTAACCTGACTTCCCTGCACTGAAGTGATTTACCCCTAACGGCATTGTGCACCATTTTAACTCCAAGTACCTCCCACGTAGTGATTATACAGCGTTACTATAAAACATCAGGGTTCATCTGCAGAAATATTTCTTGCGCTTGAGTTCTCTGTGGAGACATACTTACAAAAATTGGTACGAGAGGAAGATTAAATAGATAAGAGCATAAAAACAGATTATAGAATAAATACAGTCTTGTAGATCGGCTTCAGCTTGGAGGCAGGAGCTTAAACTCCTGCTTCTCCTGCAGACTCCTGTAATGCTGCAAAAAGCGCTTTGTCTGTCTGCACCTCACTTTTCCAGATTTGAAATTAGAGCAATACCTTTTTTGGCTCTTTCCCTGCCAGCATCTCTAACAAAGCTCTGTGGATAGGCACTGGCACCGTGTGTAGGTATGGAATCTGGAACTCTGTTCAGTCTTCCAGTTTGAAACAATTATCAATGTATTCACATTTTCCCTTTTGGTTCTGACTTGAATTCTCTTCTCTTATACACCCTGCTATTCACTCTAGCTCTATCTTCATCCCAAGAGAAAAGGAACAGCACTTGGCAAGGGCAAAAGAGCAAAATCAGTAGGGAAGCAATTTAAAGAAAAACTGATAGAGAATATGGTACAGATTTTTTGTTTAACTTTATTTTTAAGAAAAAAAAAAATAGCAGTATCCCTTTATGTTAATAAAGCTACTCCCTGAAGTAACCTTTCTTTATTCAGTTCGCACATGGCAATGGAAAACAAGGTGAGAACCTTTGAAAAAGTACTTAAAGCAATAAATCTGCACAAGGAATACACTTTCTCTCTACTGTAATTGCACAGTTAAGAGGCCTTCGCTTTGCTGGCGACAATTCAGAGCAACAGTGCTTAGATTAATGCTGTCATCTTGTAGCTACCATTATAGAAATCGTAGTTGTACAGTTTTCAAAGTGAGCAATATTATGAAGTTAATTATGTAACATTGTTTATAATTGAAACCGCACAATTAATACACTATTCACAGGCATACATAATGGGCTCTGTGTTGAATTGATGCTTTTAAGAAAAAAAGAAGTAGCTGATTTTGGAGCTAAAATGATTGATTTATGAGGTAAAATTAAAAGTGCTAAATATGTATTACTTGGCTACTCACCAGCTAAGTGGATGGGGGTAGTATGAGAAGTCTATATATAACCAACTGCAGTGTATGAATATCAAGGAATCAGAGAAATTATTTAAAGTGAAGCCAGGGAACTAACCTAGAAGTAAATGGTGAAGATTTAAGGAAGGCAATTGGCTATCAAGGGAAACCAGGCAACAATTAGATCTTGCCTATAAAATCTTCTCTGATGTAAGATAATGGAAGCTTCACTCTCTGCAATTTTAAAACAGATGAATCAAATACTATCAAATTAAGAGTTGACACTCCGGTAGCATCCTTCATTAATATCTTGCTGTTTAAGTGGTTGGTGGGATTTTAAATGGCACCCAGTATGAGTAAGGGAAATTACCTGCCTCTAATGAAGGAAGGACCTTTGCAGTACCAAGGGACCTGACTTCTTGGTACTTACCAAGAAGTACTGGAAGTACTTTCCATTTTTAATTCACTTGAAAAAAAAGAAAAAAAAAAGAAAAAAAAACCTGATGTCATTACACACAGTGAATGTCACACCAGTTCACAGGCTGTTCCATTAGGAAGCTTTACACCGAGTAAAAAATTCTCAGTTTAAATAAAAGCTATGCCCTAATGTTCTGCTCTAGCTTTTCCGGTGACAAATTTTAACTGAACAACAGATTGAAAAACTTGTTTTATTTCACCAGATTCCTTACTCTGTACTGACAGGGTAACAAAGCATATAAAATCATGTTAATGAACATAACGGATTTGGAAGAAACACACCAAAGCAATAGACTACACTTGCTTTTTTCCAACATTCTCTCCTCTTACACTAACTGAAGTACAGTCTCAGTGAGTCACTGTGAGCTGAATTCCACAAATATCCCAATATCCCTTACTCAAGCTAGCTTGCTTCAGGAAATAAATATACGTATACATTCATGAAAATAACCCTTGTAAAGTGTATTTCTGCTTGTCAAAGAGTAGAAGACTTATTAAGCAAGCACATTTGTATAGTTTATTACTAAAAAAAAAATTGATCTGAATATCTCCAAATCCGTAGACCTTCACTTAAGCTCTAAAATTAAGGAAACACCACATTTCTATGAGACAGTGACAGTCAAGGGACTGTAACTTGCTGTTAGGCTAAAACAAAATAACAATGGTTTTTATGAGATTGACAACTGTTACATACATTGAAGCAGAAGCAGGGCAGATGGATCAGGTGTTACTTTGATTTTAGATATCTATCAAAACTTTTCAAAGCAAAAAGTCTACATCAACATAGAGTTTTCAATCCCTGATGAGACACGCAGATCTTGTTCTTTTCTGTTGAGTGTGTGACTATATATGCACTCCCGTATTATACAATCCTTGTATGATATATGTAACGTATTTAGTATCTACAAAAGTAGTTGTGTTTTCACTTGGATCCATACTGCTGCCTAATCCATGATACCTTCTAGTTGCTTAAGCAATAACCTTAACTCCACATTAGAACACAGCTTTGCATTCATGATCCATTAATTCTCTTGCTAGATCAACTTGACCCTTATCCCACCTGAACACTGACATTACAGACTTCAGTTCTTCCTCTTTGGTCTTGAATTTTCCCTCATTCTCTGTCAATTATCTATCTCATTTTTTTTCACTGATTTTCAATTACAGAACTATAACAAACATTAGTCTCCGCATTTGAGTTTATGCTCAGACTCTTACGTCGTGTGTGATGAAATGACATTATGAACTTCCAGAAGAAGAAGCAGACTAAGTGCATAGTATTATCAATAAGGTTTATAATATTTAATGTACAAAACAAAACAGAAGTTATCAATATTCTGACACTACTGCCTTTCATTTTGGATCTTATCAGACTTGTAGCCACCAATCTAAATTTTGTATACTTGTTGATGATTCTATTCACTCACTCTACTGCCAGAGATATGATTATATTCTCCCCAAAGAAAGAATGGTCATTAAGCACAACATGAGAGAAAGAAGTCACATTTAGCAAAATATAGTCAAATACTAATGAAAGACCAAGTAAAAAATAAATAGCTGTAGTTGTAAAAAAAAAATAATAATAATAATTAGAAAAAGAACTTGCCAAAAAAGTAACATATTGACTATTTTACATTTAATTTGTTATAGAATAGAGTACAGTCTACTACAGATGACCTGGTGGCCCTCTAGGATTACAGACTAGAGCATGGGCTATTCAGCCCAAAGGTTAGGGCCTGTGTCCAGAAGTGGGAAAGGAGCCGAACATTCATGGCCAGAAACCAGGATCCAGAAAGTCAAACCAAGGGTCAGCAGCCAGAGACAGGAATAAGCATCAGCCAGGAATCATGAACTGAAATTTGAAACCTATGAGAAGAAGTACAATCACAGGGCACAATGCAGACATGGTTCTGAAAATGCACAGTACAATGTGTGAAAGGATGTGGTCAGGTTCTGCCTCAGAGACCTATTTGTGAGTCACAGGTGGTCATACACCAGCTAACTCCTTAAAAACATCCCAACTGCTGAGGACCTGATTTACCGCTACAGAAGAAGGTTTTATCCCACATTCACAATACAGAGGATAATGTGAAGATGAGGCAGCCGATACCTGTTTGAACGGTGTAAGCAATACATATCTGCATTAATCATGCTGCACATGGGTCAGCCATCTACCAGCCCAGTGCCAATGGATGCTCAGTCTGCGTTAGCCAGCAGGCACAGTGAGCTAGTGAGAGCATATCCCCTTGGTTCTCACAAACCTGACAACTGGCTGTTGTGCACATTCCCTTGCAGATGCTGAGCCCATATAAAAATCCTTCTATCAGCATCACAATTTCTTATAACAGATTCTGCATTAAATGAGATTGGCCCTTATGATTTGGAGAGGAGGTACTACAGGCCTGAGAGTGAAATGGAAAAGCTTAAAAACCTTTCGGGATAATAAAAAAAGATTAATATTCATATACCTTACCCATATCTGCAAGAAAATCCAAATGGACAGTAAAACAAGTGTCAGTAGAAGAGTATCTTCCTCTAACACGATACTTGCAACTGCAGAATTTTTTTCCAGGAAAAATAGAGCAAACAGACCAGCTTTCTACCTACCCAAATTGATTGGGTGTTGAGAGACATGGAAACACTTTTCTCAATATTACACCTGTTTGATAGACAATAATAGAAAGCCACCTTCTCCTGCTGTTGCTGAGCCAGCAAGTTTCAGAAGCATTACATCCGCATACCACTTTTAAATTAATTACTAATACGCTCCTTTAGAATCTCTTACAAGCAGGAATGAAATAAAATAATGTTGCACTAGTATGGATCTTCTGAGTTTTGATGAGCCTTTGACTTTCCTAAGGTTGACTGTCACCACAGAGAGTGATGCCAAATTGTCAGACTGGACTTCCATCTGATTTTGTCTGTGTGGAGAAGCAGCGGAGGAAAGTTGTACGCTATAGGACCCAACATGAAAACTAAAGATTAAAAGATAAAGAATCAATCCTGTCCCTTTGGATTTCCCCAGTGAAAAGTTTTCTTTACCTCAGGCTAATACCTTTATCCTGCCAAGTCAGAGACCTTGAAACTACTGGACTACTAGCACATGTGCAGCTCTCCATCCTTGCATAGTTCATGCAATGACCATGAAAAATCCAGGCCATTAATGCCTCTCTGCCTCCTTGAGAGTGCTGTTGTCTCTGGGGAAGCAGTAGATTCTTTGTGGAACAAAGTAGCTTGAAAAATAAACATGTCTCTGTCACGTTGGACTGCAGGTTGAGGGGAAAGAGCACGTGCTTCATTTGCTCCTGGGCAGTATGAAGTGTTTTCTAGATTTAAGTGGCTAAAGTATGGCTACAGATGAAAAACACAAATGAAGAACTTGGAGTTGGAGGAACTGGTGTGCAAGAGTACAAGTTACTGTACAACAGCTTTTGTGAGGGATGGCATACATGCCAGCATGAAGGACTACGGCCTGCATTCATAGGAGAGACTATGGGATGAGGTGAGCCTCATGGCCCCAACCAACCAGCTGAGCAGCAGGGTGGTCCAGGGCTGTCCTGAGCCCTTTAGTACAACATCCTAGGCCCAAGATCAAATTCCATCCTGCCCTGGCTCCAAAACTCAAACACTTCTGAGTGAGAAATCAAAAGTGGCAGCTGGGACGCACATCCCTCTGAGAAGAAAGCATAGAATGAGCCAAGAACTGCTCTTGAATTTTGGAGCCACTGCTTCAGAAGAGCTCCATGCCCCTGCATCGAAGTGTTCCCCACTGCAGCAGTGCAGCTCTTTGCCATAATAGTTCTCATTAAACTATTCCAAATTGTCAAATCTGCTTTATATATATAAGGCACATAAAAATTTAAATATGCTGTGAGTCAGACAAACAGCAACTATCTTCAAAAAAATCTTGTTGAGGATTTTGCTATGACCTCACCCTATTTTTCTACATGAATGAAAAATATTGTCTGACTTCCTTCATAGCATATTTTACATCTTATTGACAAATCACTTATGACACTAATTTATTAGCACAAAAATATTACTACACTCAGGACAGCCTGCTTTGATTTACTACATGAGGGTTTTTCATATGCCAATGTCCTATCATCTCTGCTTGATCATTAGAAGTCCCATGGCTTCCTTCCCCCCCCCCTTTTCTCAATGGGAGGGGTTTTGCCCTGTTGCCTTGGCTAAAATCTGGAATATTTTAACGGCTTTGCAGCTCAGAAGCTGAACTGATGCATAAGAAATACTGGATAGATTTTTCAGAACCACTTTCTTTCCATTAGCTCCTTGCCACTAAAGTCAATAGCAAATTAGGGAGAAAAAGTGGTATGTAAATATAGAAAAACAAAATCTAATGACAATTAAGAGAAAAATGATTAAGCTGTGTTATTTTTATCTTCTTTATGTGAAAACAGCTTTTACTACATGAAGAAGGAATGTTTAAGTTAAAATACACACAACTTTGCTGCTCACATGGAGTGCTTCAGGGGTTGATTTCTTCTTAGTTTTGTGCAAATGTTAGCAGCTACTTCATACAAGCCAAACCTACTGTACCTAGAAATACTTGCTGAATTCCACACAAAGAAACAGAAATGAAGAAATGTAGGAACAAAAGCCTTTTTGCCTGCATCATTTTATTACAAGGGAGATGACTGGCTGATTTGAGTTGTTCCAGGCTTTTTTGGCTCTGTTCTATGGGTGTGCCCCTGGCCTGTTTCATTTACTTTGCCAGTAAATAGCTGTGCCACAGCTGGTGACTGTCAGTGATCCTAGTCAAGGTACGCAAGCGCTGCATCACCACTACTCCAAGCTATCATCATCCACACAGAAAGCATATTCAATATAGAGGACTAAAACTAAAATTCAAACCTACAGCATATCCTTCACAGAAATCGATCCGGTATTTTGAAAAAGAAATCAAAGTCTCGTTGACCTAAAGCTCA
The DNA here is from genome assembly GCA_013399175.1 of Odontophorus gujanensis. Taxonomy (NCBI): domain Eukaryota; kingdom Metazoa; phylum Chordata; class Aves; order Galliformes; family Odontophoridae; genus Odontophorus; species Odontophorus gujanensis. The sequence continues at coordinate 754,039 of VXAB01011486.1, read as the reverse complement.
GATGAAATCCATGAAAAATCAATTGGCTTATATTTAATTCAAGGCATTGTCTGCTTTGTTTTGTTTTTAAGTAAAAAGATACATCTCAACACTAAAGTTAACCCATTATTTCATCCTCACTCCACTTCAGCCAATAACCGAAACCAAATAAACAATTTAACTGCTATTTAAATTAGTTCTGGATATGGATATGAATAAAGAAGCAGACACATTTTTAAATCCATCACTGTTCCTAGAGATTATTATGTGTGTGTTTCAGTAAATGCTATGATAGCCATTGCAGTAAATCTGAATACCCACTGGTTGTGTAACACACATCTATCACACTCTCAGCCAGATCAAATCATGCTACAGTTTATTTCCAAAGGGTATTTTCTTCATTCAGCATAAGAAACAGTACAAAGTTTTGAAAAATAATAAATATATAAAAATAATATAATTTGTGTAAATGCATAAAGGCTAAATAGCTACTGATAGTTGAAGTTTCACTATGAGAGTCACCCTACACGTGCAAGCAGATGCCTTAAAAACTGCAAGGAAAACACTTGCTTTCTCCTTTGGGTCTCCACAGTGCCCATCAGCAGGCTGATGGCATAATGACATGCCCCAGCATTCTCCCTTACATCTCCAACAGATGTTAAAAACACAGTACATATCCAGCTGTGTCAAACTTCCATTCTGAGCAGGGGTTTTAATTGGAACTTGTACGCACATACATCATAAAGACAGCACATCTTGTTGTCATATAGTCCATGCATTAGGAAACTCATTCTGTCCTAGGACAGCTGAGATATTTGGCAAGACAGACAGTGAGTCTCTCTGTCTCCGTGATGGCGTCTGCACTGCTGTGGATATGTCATGTAATATATCGAGCTGAACTTAGCACATAAATTTTCAGTTACTACTAAAAAGTTGGAAAATTCTCCACAGACCAACACTGCGCTGACAGTTGAGCAGTGAGCACTCTAAGGAGCAAAGGATCAATCCCAGAGTGCAACAGTGAGATAGAAAGGAAGAATAAGTGAAAAGAAATATTGGCAAGAAATAAGAAGATTTGAAACTCTTGCCAATATTATCCCTTAGTTAACAGGTTGTAGGCAAATTGGATTATTATGTTTAGGATTTTTATTTTTTAAAGGAAATATTTCAACCATTGTTTTACAAAGAATAGGCTGTGCAATAGCACTGAAGCACAAAAATGTGAGGTTCTGGACAGTGAAAAACGCAGACTGAATGGAAGGGCTACCTGAACAGTTTTTTTTTTTTTTTAAGAAGTTCATTAAAGTTCTTACATAGTAAATGTATGTATACTTACAAAACCCTCTTCATTTTAATGTCCTCTTTCCTTCTCATTTTCTAATTACGTGTTCTCTGTGCTAAGTATCAGTTTCACTGTTACCAAGGTATAAAGTAGTACAACATCCAAATATTTTTCTTGACATTTACCCAGCGTATCTTTATAAAATTCCTATAACTATATAGACATATATTTAAAGTAAATTAAGTAGTTATATCACTGAAAGTCATAATACATAAACAGTTGTACTGCATAAGTTTGGCATCAAACAACAGATATCAATTTGCTTTGCAGAGCATTGTAAGTATGTGTACAAGCACTTCCTTCCTGATATAACACAACCTGCACTGAGAAAGAAGCAAGGAGGGGGGGTGGAGGGTTTGCCTTCACTATGCCAGCAAAATAAAGCAGTAAAACTTCAGCTGCAGACAAGCCCTCTTGCTCCACCACTCCAGCGTGGAGTGCAGACAAGATTGATAGCAGAAGACATGCAGAAAAGAATATTTCTGAAGAGGAGAGCAAGCACAGGAGCAACAATAAGTTTGAAACAAATGGAACATGGCACCCCAAGGGCAGTTGAGCCAATCCTATTTTGCACTAATCTTGTTTGTTTTCTACCAGTATTCATGCCAAAGGAAATTCCTCTGTATTTTGTTAAGACATGTGAATTTAAATGAGAAGGGGGAGGCTAAACCAAAGTAGGGCTTTTCTGATAGTCTTTATTTGAAGGGGTGAGAAAAGGGCAGAAGAGTGTGTAAATTGTAAATAAAGCAACTGACAGACACATGTTCTTACTGCAACTAAGTTTCAAAACAAAAACAATATCCTAATCATATCTGCATGTGCACACCATTTACATGAAATATTTTTCTTTTGAGATGTGCAAGTGGCAAAAGTATTCCTCTCCTCTAAGCACCTCAGTCCCCTGAATAAATTCTAATTTCTACTTACCTACTAGCCCTCTGTCACTGCTAAGATCTCAGTAGATCTGCAGCCAACCCAGTACCAGCACAGTCCTACTCCAGGTTCTGGTTCCTAGTTCAGATCAGCAACAGGTGGGATGATTCTCAAACTACCTATCTGCTGAGAAGGTAAATAAATAATTTTAATCTAAAGCAGATGGAAGTAGGCCAAAAAAACTAACCAAACTAAACCAAACAAGCTGCAAATCATTTTCCACTTTATCATTATACTTCTAACTCAGGCCTTTCTTTCAGGCCAACTGACGTGAGTGCTGTCATGAGAACTAGGAGGTAGTGTGGTGGGAGGAGGAAGGACAAACATTCACACACCAACTTCAGCAGAGCCAACAACCAGCATAGTTGTTACCTTTCAAACCTGGTCCAAGTTCCTACTTGGCCTGATTTGGACTATGCACCTAAACTTCAGTCTACCGCCCTGGTCAATGCAGCCTTACTAACTGGAGGGCTATACAAACTCTTCTTGTCCTCCCATTATACCTTCCCTTATAAATTTATTCTTAATAAAATAATACAATGTGGCCAATGCCAAGAGAAAATAATGAAAGAAACTCACTCCACTGTATGTAATAGCTCGACAGGGCCATCTTTTAAGAGGAGGCAAGCCAAAGATCAAATTTGCAGTTGCCATCTAGCAGAACTGTGTCATCTAAGGAACTTCTAATAGTACAGTGAGCAATATATATGCTTTACACCTGTTAATTTCACCGTCTTCTCCTTGCCTTTCATGTTTGCAGTAGTTTATAGTGCAGGGAGTACAGGGAGAGTGACACTAGTCAGAGTTTCTTAGTAAACAGAGTTTTCAAGGCCAGGTATAATAAGTCTAGCAAAGAGATGCCAAACATGTGACAAATGGAATAGGGTGAAAATTTGGCAGTAGCAGACACAGAAGTCATTACTCACAGGTGCTGCTATGTCAAGGATATGTATCAGAGCAGACCAAACTAATTACGGGTATGCACCACAGGAGTCCCTGTTTACTATGAGTCCCAGATCTCAATTTGTTCACTATAGTTGTTGTATGGAGACAACAGAGTAAAAGGAAAAAAAAAAACACCTGAATACTGGCAAGTTTCTTCATCCCAGATTAGGAATGGAACAGCAGAGGTGTAGTTACTGTTGTCCCTTCTTCTACATATCCTTCCTTGCCAAAAATACTGCCAAATGTTGGAGGAAGGTCCAGGAAAGGAGGTGATATCACCACTAAGCTCATATGCCCATCTGAAACCTTGCAATGCTCAGTCTGGGGCGTAACCAGCAGCACCATGGGCTCCTAATCATCAGAAGATGCTTTGTCCCTGATTAGCCTCTCAATTAATTGCTCAAAAGAGGAAGGTTAGACCTGGAGTAATAATAGAAGGTTAGGAGTATCTCATCAGAGGAATGCTCCTCTGTCCTGTGGTGTTTGGTAGACTCCTGAATGTTTGTGGGAAAGGAGAAAATTAATCATATCTAAATACAAGCTTTTTAGCACAGAAATAATGCTTCTTGTTACGCTGTTCCTTCCTTGTGTCCTGCTTTTAATTGTAGCTCTCAATGGTTACATATATTGAACCCAGAGAAACAGAAGCTATGATACAAACAGGGCTAACCTCTGCTGTCAGAGAAGTCTTTCTGAATATCCATGTTCCTTTCAGGGCAGTGAGACAGCAGCAGTCTGCTCAGGTCTACAGCATGCTGTGGGCACTGAGCACTCGTGACACGGTTTACCACCCATGGTTTCCCATCCTTTCCTTGAGAAAGGATATGGCAGCAGATAGAAAACTTTTCTCCACCTGCAATACAGCTACAGCATTGCCTGAAATATAAATTCCTTCATGAGTATTTGTATCAACCTTTGCTCTCAGGTGTCAGTGCTTATGTTTCCATTCTTACTCAGAATAAGCTTGGGTAGAAGAGCCTTTGATATGACCACAGCTAATCAAAAACCTCTCCTACAAAGTCAGACCGGGAGTTGGGCTTGCTCAGTCTGGAGGAGTGAAGACTCTGGGGAGAACTCATTGCAGCCTTTCATTATTTAAAGGGAGATTATAAATAGGGGAGAAATCGATTTTTTGCATGTGTCAATAGTGATAGGAGAAGGGGGAATGGTTTTAAACTGAAGGAGAGGAACTTCAGATTAGATGTTAGGAGGAAATCCTTTACTCAGAAAGTGGTGAGGTGCTGGCACAGGCTGCGCAGAGAAGCTATGGTGCCCCATCTCCAGAGGCACTGAAGGCCAGGTTGGATGGGGCCCTGGGCAGCCTGAGCTGGTGGTGGGCAGCCCTGCCCTTGGCTGAGCTCCCGTTCAACCCAAACATTCTGAAAAAAACTGCATAGGTGTGTTTTGTAGGTGGGCATATCTAGTCCTTCTGACTGAGAAAGTTAGGTCAGCTCCATCCAGAGACTTTGGAGGAGAAATAAAAAGGGGATTTGAGAGCAGAGCGTCTCTGGATACCATGTTCTCTTCGCCCCACAGACTGCAACACAATTACCGTGATAGGAAGGAAACCCATGGATTAATGGTTTTTTAAAAGTAAATAAAATAAAACTTTTTAAAAGAGTTTAGCTTTGTCTCCTCATGAACAGAGAATTAGTTGCTTTGCTTCATTTTATCTCATTTAAAGAAATCTCAGGAGGAAAAAGAATGAAAACAGGCCTTTTTTCCTGTACGCCTCATTTTACTAATGTTCCTTCAGTGGGTTTTCTTTAGGTCAGTCTATTGTACGGCACATTATTTTTAAACAGTTCAGCCACTCCTTCCCAAGATGTTTTTCCTTTAATGAAATCTGACACATCCGAGCAAGAACGGGAAGTTTTCGTTGATTGTGCTTATAATCTTAAAACAACCGTGGCTCATCCCGGCGGTGCCAGACAGTGAGCAGACACAGCCAGCAGGCCTCCAGACACTGAACTTCGAACTTCGTCCAGGCCATGCCCCAGCCAACCCTGTGACAGGAAGGCAGGGAGACTCTGAACCCAAGGTCTGGAGGCTGTGGAGGGCCATGAGCAGAGCCACAGCTGCACTTTGCTACACGAACTTTGTACTTGGACACATGCACATTTAATCTCTATAACAGAGCCTTTGTTTCATTACTTATTAACATCTCCTCCTTGAGTAAAGTTCTTTGTTAGTGAAGCTTTAAAGCGTGGCGTGGGGTTCCTCCCACTCTCCCTGCTGAAAGCCCACCACCCAGCTTGATAGCGTTACATTAACTATTAAAAAGTACAAACAACAAATGTTAGACTTTGTGCACCTTCTGAATACCATGGACATTTGTTGTGCACGCACTTCTGAATGACTCAGTTGTAATTAGCAGACGTAATTATAGAAAGCAGGCAATATTCTTCTTTACGGAGGTCTCTTCTTGAGATGATACCAAAGCCATTCAGCCTACAGCAGCATTTAATTTTACTTAACAAATCAGATAAAAAATAAAATAATAGCAGGAAAATGCCTACCTTCTCACAGAGACTAGTCTTACTTTAAGATGATATTACAGGACCTCAAAGTCCTGCTGCAGCTGGTTTAAAGTTGTAAAGCTTCTTGCTAATGCTTTTACTTTGGAGCAGTATTCATGCATAGCTCCTGTGTATGTTACCATAAGTATGCTAACATGAAAACAGTGCAGCATATCCATTCAGAAGATATCCAAGGCCTCGTGTGCCTTCCACTTGTGTGCCATCCATTTGTTTGCTTTCACTGACATAAAACTTTGATCAGGAACAGAAGCAGAAGTGAAGACCTTGATAGAGGGGCAAAGCACTATATTTTATGCTACAAGTGAAAGCTGAAGATGTACATATGCATCTTACCTAGCAATAGAAATGTACTAGAAGATACTGTCAATGCAATGCTATATCTTTTCTGCCATAACAATACAGCTTGGCAAAGAAGATGAATAAAGTAAAGGTTTCCTGAACAATTTTTCAAATACAACTTGAGTAAAACAAATACCAGAAGTATATTGCCTTTGGCTGCAGACAAACATTTGTCACAGCCTGTTTGAAAGAATTTATCCACAGACAGAGGGATCACAGTAACACTATTCCTATTTTTCATCAGCACCAACTTTTTGACGTGAATTACTTTCCATTCCTCTGTGGTCGGCTTTTCTTCCCCTTTTTTTCCTTTCCTACCCCCAACCCAGCCAGCTTTCCTTCCTTTTTGTTAACAGAATGATACAAAAAGAGAAACTTTGAACTACTGTAGAAAGACAGGAGTAAAAAGAATAAATTGAGCCATGAGAATTTGAACCATTCCCTTTCAAGTAGCTGGCTTTGGGGTTGTGCAGTATCTGAGCTTCCTTGTGCAAAGCCCATGACTGCCTATTTAGATCTCTTTGTTTACCCACAAACTTCAGTTCACCAATTTGAAAGTATCATCACTCATCAAATCCTAGGGTTTGATTTGCAAATTTTGCAGAGAGTGGACTGACAAAATTCAACAGTATTACTTTTCTGGAGTTTGTATTGTTCTCGATAGCAGTACCACTAGCCTTTCTATGTCTGCAAAGCAGCTGGCATAACTACAAGAATGTTATGCCTTATTGTTTTGCTGTTTCAGACTAGTAAATCATGATCTCCTCTTCTTAAGGTGCCCCACTGACACTGTATATGCGTTCTCACCTCACCCCTGCAATGCTGCCCTCCCATCACATGGGTCTACCATGATGACCGTGAGGTTTAGCTGTTGCTAAGAGCAGACATGATCATTTGGAACAGATCCTACTTTATTTCTGGGTACAGTTTCTGAGTGGTATTAATCAATAAAGCCCTTGGACTGATTCTGGCTAACACCTGCCTGCTTTTTGCATCCCTTCATCAAGGACTTTGGACCTTTGTGGGGGCAAGAACAAAGATGAGTGCCACTTTCATGGCTGGGGACAGTCACATCTCTGTGAACAAAGCAGGTAGGCCTTTAGGAAACTACAATACCTTTAATTAAGAAAAATAAATAAACAAACTTGGAAGGAGTGCAGAGAAGAGCAACAAGAATGATTTCGTTCTGGAAAAAAAGAACTCTCCTTTCAACAAGGCACTGAGCAAAATGTATTTTGCTTCAAAGAGAAGATTATAATCTTTAAGGGACTAGACAAGAAGATATTTCAGAAGACTGTAAATTAGTGGGCAGACTTGCAACAGAATCTAATATTTGCAAGTTCAATCTGGAGATAAAAAGCAGTGTTTTAAGTATAATTAGCTACTGAGATGAATTATCAAAAGATGCCATAAATTCTACATCACTAAGAAACTATTTTAATTATTGCATGCTTAACTTACACTAGATCCCAGAAGCCTCAGCCAACAGAGGCCCAATAACTTTTAAGTTTATCTAACTTCTAGCACAAGCAACTTCTCTCTCTGATAATTGTTTCTGTTGCTCATTCCAAAGTAGATGGTCTTTCTGAGTAACCTGAGGTGGGAGAATCATAACAAGTGGTTAATTAGTGCAAACAACACCAGGTCACGTAGACGTTATTTATCTAATGCTACCAGTACATTCAGAAAAAAAAAAGAAGATATGCCCTAATGTCTTAATTGAGGTCAAAAGATAAAATCAAACTAACAACGAGTCACTTCTATATAAATCTTAAAAATACACAGTATTTTAATACATTTATTGGAGCCAGAATCCACCACAGACAGGAAAGATTTCAGACTGGCATTATCGAATCCTCTACCAAATCACTTCCAGAACACTTTAGTACTGTTCTACACCCTAAAATAAAAATACAACTAGCAGAAAATGATTTCTCTTTCTGGTCCTCTAGGAGTTTACATGGATGGCTCCTATTAACACTAATCAGAGTTAAGGGCAGAAATCCCCCATAGACAACCATGTTGTCTGGGGATGCCTCCATAATTAATATGTTCTGAGATTCTAATTTTGAAACAAAGTAATCAGGCTTAAGATGAGTTATATTAAGACCAATAAACCTCTGACTGCATATCTGCCTATATATATATACTGTATCCAATGTCAGACTAATGTATAGTTTACAAGACAACATCAGATAGAGAAATAAAAAAAGTTATATCTTAGTTGTGCTTAGAAGCAAGAAATATGAATATTCAAGAAGAAAAACATGGCAAGGTTTGTACTCTCCTTTGTAGCACATCGTTATCGTAAGTGTTAATGTTCATCATTGTTCTTTTTCACATCATAGTGCTCAGACTCAGCAAAGCAAACATAATCCTAACACTTCTGATGTTACAAACTAAAATTACCATGCAGCACCATGGGAATATTTGTAATATGAAAGATGTGGAATGGGTACTTTATGACAAGTACATGGAGGACAGAAGAGGAAGTAGATGGCTTGAACATGAGTTTGTAAGTATGAGAGGTTGTAATGGGACAAGAAATACAAAATAAAATGATGTCAACAGAATTTGGTTTCAGTATTATTTAAGATTTTTGTCACTGAAAGAGACATTCTCAAGTCTGCAGCTGCTGGAGCTCCAGCACAACTTGATGCTCAAGTCATGCATAATGTATTATACAACACAGTATATTAGGCTCAGCTTCAAAGTGTTAATATGTCACAAAACTTAATTCAGATGTTACAGATTATGCAAAGGACATAGAGACGTGGAAACACTGTCTTGTTTCTCAAATATGTCAGCCAGTCTTGCTTTGTGCCTCAGTCAGGGAGGACACAGAAGTTCTCTCCATACCTCTTTGACAAGGTGAATACTGGATGGCCCTTCACTCTATTATTTTTGGCAAATAGATACTGTGCTGAGGACAAAACAATACATTCAAAAAATAAATAAATAAATAAAAAACAGCAGAAGCTTTCAAATATGAGGGAACTCCTAGGTTTCACCATGCTACAGCTGCAGATATATTCCATAATGCAGAAGTGGAAATTGTATAATAAGAACACAGAAGGATTTCTCACTTTCTTTATCCATAATAAACCCATAACCTAACTTTAGTGCTGTTTGGGTAGAGAATCCAGCTAATCTCTGAATTGGAGTAGGTGGCAGTGATGACTAGTAGATGGCATAGATAAACTGTTTTCTTAACTGGCAGTTGGGAATGAAGGAAGCAAGCTTTGGGTCTCATTAGCTCAGCTGGGAATGGAGTAGCATGGCCAGTCATCTAATGCTCCTGTCAGCTGGGAACTGAGTCCATGGCAAACCACAAAGTAGAGATCTTCCATTTCCACACACTGTCTTTCTGAGTCACTCAATGGTCTCTCCCTGTGACCTTCTGGACTTCCTTATACAAGGTGCTACAAAAGGAGACCACAAATAACCTCTATAAAAAATTACATTGGAAGCAGCAGAGGGAAAGCATCCAAAGGAAACTTTGACGTATGGAATGAAGTCTGATGAGAGGGTGTAAAGAAAATTCTTTTCAGTGGCGCCCAGTTCCAGGACAGGAGGCAACAGGCACAAAGTGGAACAGGAGGTTTCCTCTGAATATCAGGAAGTGCTTCTTTACAGTGCAGGTGACAGAGCACTGGAGGAGGTGGTCTAGAGACATTGTGGAATCTCCTTCTTGAAAATATTCAAAAGCTGCCTGGGCATAGTTCTGAGCAGCCTGCATTAGGTGTCCTGGCTTGAGCAAGGAGGTTAGTCTCAATGACCTCCAAAGGTCCCTTCCCAAGCCAACCATTCTGCGATTCTGTGAAGTTTTCCACATCTAGGAATGATGTCTACCTCTCAACTCCCTCCTATTCTTCCCTGGCCATGGACGCTGAAGCTTTTTAAAAAAAGTTTGAAGAGGTAAGTCTAATCACCTCTATATCTCACTTCTTTTTGTGAAATACACATACCTCATGTAACTTCCAATAAAATGGCCGAAGATTTAAGAGAATGTAATCAGAAATGACTAATGATTTTATCCAGAAATTCTATAGGATTGCTATGGTTTTAAGCAAGAATTCAAAATATAAAACAAAGACTGTTAGACTCAAAAATCCACAACTCACACATGCTAACCCACAACAGACATAACAACCTTATTCTTGTAATTCTAAGGAATCTACTTTCAATTAACAAGCAGTTAAGCTCTTTTTTTTTTTCTCTTCATACTAAGTTGGAACGGAAAAGAGATGTGTTCATTATTCAGATTTAGTAAACACACAAGAACAGCTTCAATTCATGCTAGCTGGGCAATCCAGTAGATTTAGAGGCAAAGAAAATAAACTTGGACAATGAATGAAGGCCAGGATTCAGTGTAAGAAACTGGCAGGGCTAGTCATAAGCCTTATACTCTAGCTGAGGCAGGATATGTCCATCAATGGCCAGTGTGGGGAGAGTGGGGGGAAGTTAAAACAGAAAGGTGCTGCCTGCAGGAACCAGTTTGTAGAGCAAAGCCTTGTGCAGGAGAGAGACCCCACAGATAGAAGAGAAATACTGATGTTATTTCAGAATATTCAGAAGAGAGGAGTTGTATTCTGTGCCCTTTTGTAATCCCATGCCCTGTAAATTCAAAAACCTACATGATTAGGGCTTTGAAAAACTGGGTGTTTTAATTACTAGGATCTCTTAGTTCTTTCTCAAGGTCTATGAGTGCTCAACTGTGAATTCCCACTCACAGATGAACACTGCTTGTAGGCATACTTAAAGCCGGGATTGGGTTGGGAATGGAAGAAGGAGCTCTGAAGCCAAAAAAGTAAGAATTCCCAGGGCCCACAAACTGGTAGCAAAATCCAACCAAAAATAGAAGAGATTTTTGCCTCAGACACTGTAGGGACTCAAATATGTTACAGCCTACATTTGTGACTATTCTCCTTCTGCACTGCTGACATCTACAAAAAAAAAACAAACAACCAGATTCCTTCTGTAAACTTGGCTATTCAATGCTACCAGTCCACTCCAAAAATAAAAGTACGATTTAAAAAAAATAAAAAGGACATAATTTAACAGGCTTCATCCTGTTACAAATAATTAGGACAGATTATTTAAGAGTACATTTATCAGACAGAGCTATAGAAAACCAAATCATACTTAGTCTTTGATGAAAGTGAAGAAATATAGAAAATGAGAAATCAGCAAAACACTCCACCAGATCATACTTAACAGTCAGCTCTGGCCTGCTCTCGCTGATGTACTGCTGCCTGGTCCTGTCTGGTAGGAGCTCCTCTCCTCCTCTCAGTCTAGGTAGAATGTCCTGATCTCTCTTACACGTCCCTCATGAGAGCTTACTTCCTACTTTGTCCCCTAACAGGAATCTCATTCCAGAGCTTCTGACAAATATGGCTGTGAAGCCTTAGGTTTCCCATCCCCTGTTTTCTGCAATTAAACTTGGGATGTAATAAAAGACTTAGCATATGTAATTAAGACTTAGGTTGTAATAAAAGGGATGTGCTTTTTTTTTGCGTGTGTTTGAATTTTCTGCCCTAATGTGGCTGTTTTAAATTTGTATTTCTATCATACTCTAACCAGCGTCTCTCTTCTGTCTGTAGTCTGTTGTTTCCTATTTATAAGACTGTGGTAAAACATCATAAATCGTTTAATGTATACGAAGCGAGTGTGCAAACAATTTACAAAAGTTACAGTTATCAGTTTGCTCTTAACATTACATACAGAATAAAGATGACAATAAATCCAAGGAAGAAAAAGTGTCGCTTGAATAATTTAAACATTTTCCCACACAGAGATTAAAATTTCTGATGACTTCCTCACAGTAAATAAAACAGTCTGAATGAGGCTAATTAGTTCAGGTGTGGCAGTGAACTGATGACTCTAGAAGGTGTTTCACTTGGAGTCACTTCAAGTGGACACCCACTACCAAAAAATATGAAGATATTTTCTCCATCTCTCATGCCCTTAACGTAGTTTCTGCAAACATCCCAGAATGCAGGAAAAGTAGTAACCGTGCCATTATCTTTACCAGGATCAAGAGCAACCAATTTAAAATGTAGAAAAGGCAGAAGAACAAGGTGATGAGGAACACAAAGGAGTAGTTCTGATTTATCCTATTAAGTGCTTGGATTACAGTTGTCTTTCAAAATGTTGCTGCATGCTTGAGCACCAAGCACAAACCTAAAGAGAACCTATTTAAAACTGTGTCCCCAGCATCAGAAACACTGAAAGGAAGCCAAGTCCCAAAACAAGTCAGTCATCAACTTAACAACAGAGCTCCACCAGACACTAATTCCTTCTTTATCCTTTGTTTCAGTCCAGTAATCTATCATACGCAGTACACTCTCCAAACAAGTAAAAAGAATTACTGTCAAACACCCTGAATCCTCGTTTTCCATCTGAAGTGCACACATTTTCAAACTTCCATCCTCCTTTGCAACAAAGACTGTAGAGCTAACTCCATGTTAAAATGGGCTTTCAGTTCAAAATAAGCCGAATGTGTATGTATACCTTCAACTTCATGATAAACCAGTCAGCTATGCAGTAAGCACTACTCAACAAAACCAGCCAAAGCAGAGCTCTGACAGGCATTCAAAATAGATTATACAACAAATCAAAACACCATTGCCGATTTCTGCATCATAACATGACTCTCAGTTCTTTGATGCTGGTCCATGCAGTAATGAATCTATTACCCATCTTTGATCCCTTACACCAGCCCCTGCCAGCAAATCCACTTCGAGGATATTCCTAACATTCCAAGTTTTGAGAAGCTTTAGTCTGTATTAATTAGTTAAAAAGAAAAGAAAAAGATATGTGCGTGCCTTAGGGCAATATTCAGCCTGATCCTACTGACAGCTTTCCTCATGGCTTTGAAATCCATTACCTTCTGCAAAGTAGGATCTTTTATGTCAGTCTTCAAAAAGAAGCTTCTACTTTCAACACACGAACTGTAGTTGCTTCAGTGGCAGATCAAGGTCTCCATGCAGTACAGAACAGCAATTACACAGTGAGTATAACAAATATGTCAGCAAGCATGTATGAAAAAATGTGCATGTAAAGACAGAAAGCTCTGATAACAGCCATTCAAAGCCAATCCCTCAAACCCTTTTCTGAGCCATCATTCTATGGCAAAGGGAGTGGAGAATCAGAACAAGTCTGGCCACACATCTTTTAGTTGCTTTTTGAGCATAATGTCTGCAGACATTTATACCAAACCCAGTAATCTACTTGCAGGGGCTGAGTTCTTCACTTTGTTTTTGCAATGGTTGGATGAAGGAGAACTCTCAAGATTTCTTTCTCCTGGGTCAGCTGGACCTAAAGAGATTTAAGAGAAACTGGATGTCAGTTCTAAGAAAAGCCATTGGTGCAGAAGTGCTATCAAAATGTAGACTTAGGGGAGCTTTGACCCTGTACAGGATGATGGTCTAGAATATTTAACATAGACTACTTTGTCAGCCTCCTGCTAGAAAAGATATTGCTTGCTCCTTTAGCTAGGTACAGATGTCTAAACACCTCACAATAAATAAAACAGATAAAAAAATCATGCTGAACATTTCTCAGAACTTTCCATTTTTCAGAAGAGAGACAAGTCGTATCAAGTCAAACTGAAGCATGTCATCTGTGCATTCAGTAAGAACCTGTCAGACTCTCTCTCCCTTGGGTACAGTACTGGTTCTTGGGTTTATCCCTCACAGTATTCATTTACGCAGTAAGGATGGGTGGGTCTCTATGGCAGCCTTCTCCCTGACCATCATCCCTTCTAAACAGAGTTGAAGGCTGTATGGTCAGTTCTGAAAGCTGGATGATAATTAAACAGACAAATTATTACTCTTTAATCTTTATAATCAGCACTTCAAAAGCATTTTATTATTCAGTCTTGTTACAGGTAGGGACTGTTGTAAACTGTGTATTTTATGGTTTTACAGTCATCTCCATTATTAAATCAGTGTTGAGGTTTCTGAACTGCTGTTACAGAGCTCATAATAGCCTGATACCCCCACCACTTTTTCAATTCCAATTCACTATCTGAATGAGTCACTATCTAAAATTATTAGTATACTTTCCAGATATCACTATCTGGAATAATCAGTCTCCTTTTGTTAGCAGAGTAATAACATACCTAATTTTTAACTTGTATGATAGTGTCCTGCCGTGACAGAATAGAAGATTGATGCATTATTAACATTATAAACAATTTAAATGAACAAACTACACAAAAAAGTGGAAAGCTTTAAACCGCCACAAAAATCTTAACAGAAACTATTGGTTCCGTCTATAAAGTTCCAGTCACATTCTCTCTGTGTTCATTTATGCCCCTGCAAAGCATACATAAAACCTTAGCAGCTTCAAGTGATATAATTTCCTACTCATTTTCCACACATGGAATGATCTACAGAAGGTGCAAGGCAGGGGACAGAGTGGTCAGTCAGTCATGTTTTAATTTCTATCTATTTTTGCCTAAGCCCTGAATGGCCTGCCAATTATGAATAGTACCAGCTGGGCTGTAAGGAGAGCAGGCTAAGAAGGACACACAGAAGAAGAAAATATTGACATGAAAATAAAGAGCGAGAGATAAGTTCAGTCTGGGGGACACTTGATGAGAATCCTGAGCCTGCTGTTAATATGCCTCATTACAGTTCTATCCCCACCCTATTGCAAGGAGATGAAAAAAAGAAATAGAAAAAAAAAAAAAGGAGTAATAAAAAAAAATAATGGAATGTGGTTTCAGAGCACATACAGTTTTCACATGACAGGGAAAGGCTGCTGATCCACACCTGCCTTCCTGGCCTTCTGGATATATTTGTGGAGCTAAAGTATGGAGGCTCGGAGGCAGAGTGAAGTTTATTTTGTCTCACTACCACCTCTGGGTAAACCTGCCCTCAAATCAAGCTGGAAATAAACCATGCTCAGCTCTAGCCAAAGGATGAGAATGAGATATCCACATCTACTTCAGTTTCTGCTCACCAGTGCACAAAGACCCTGTGAGTGCCCAGGAAGAAAAAGGTGATGGAAGGAAGAGCTTCCTACATCCCTTCACTCTCATTTTGGCCCTGTTTCTCCTCTGGGTCCCAAATCTGCCTGAAGGAGCAGACTGCAGAATGGATCTGGGGTCCCATTATGGGGTCTGCGTGTTTCCATCAGTCCTGCCTTGCCACACAAGAACAGCACAGAGGCTTTCCTTCAGTGCCAGTAGCTGCAAGGGAAGGAGGACAGTTATCCACCCTGCTCCCACAGCCTTTATCAGTCCCCAAAAATATCTACGAGGTGGGGAAGTTTGAACTCTGCAGTGAGATCATCATCTGGATGTCACCTTACAGCACAGCCAGGACCACAGCCTGTTACCCCCTTGTGGGGGATAACCTAGAAAATAAATAAAGAGAAGGGGATTTTTCTGTGGAAGAAAAGGTAAACAGCAAAAATAGGACTTGCATATAAAGAGGAGGAAGACCAGATTGTTCTGAAGGGTCTTTCCATGTTACTAATACCATAAGGTTATTTTTTTTTTTTTTGAAATATGATCATCTTATGTGAATTCTATATGAAACATCAAAATCTAAAGATTTTTAAGAACACAGAAGCCTTAATGTTTCAAAAAAGTTTTCCTCATCCAGTGTCACAGGGAGAATACACCTCTGCTAAAGAGAACTTGATGAATGCTTATCAGCAGAGTCACATATTGAGCAGCTACTGTGGGAACAAAGTATAAACACTACCACTAGATGACAAAGATTTTGTTCCATCTCTGTTAGGATGTCAGCACTGGATTCACACTGGTGTATATATAGAAATTTCACATTTGGCAAAGCAGTCCTTTTGGAAAGTGATCTGCTTTTCATGACTACTGTTGTCTATGAAAAAAATAAAGAGATTTACCGCCATGCTTTGCTGTAATCTGCTTATTTGAGGATGCAGACCAGTTTAAAAAGAAGTATATTTGTATACGTGTACTTCACTGTATATCACCATCATACCAATCTAAGTATCCTCTCTACCTCTTCATGGCCTCATAGGAGAAGCAAGGCAGAGTAGCCAAATGAAAAGCCAGCAGGCCATAACTCTACAAATACAGACAAGCAACAATTAATCAGTTCCCCAGCTAGGCAGGTAGTCTTGTCCTTTAACACTGAAGGAAATATAAATCTCCTTTTCTGTGAGCACCGATTGTCCAAGTGATATTCGAGCTCTCAGAAGCAGCTCTTGAGCCACAAAGATACCAAAAAATGATACTTAAAAAGGAAACTAAAACCTAAATATTCCAATCTTTAGCTACTCTTTCACTCCTTATTTTTCAAGGGAACATTGAAAGCACAATAAACTGCCAGAGTGGGACCATTTTTCCCTGTACTACTGTACCTTGCTGATCTTGTGCCACAGACTCAAGGCCAGTGAGTCTTATTTGGTCTGTGACCTCAGTACTCATACGCTTGCCTTAGCCCATGGTGTACTGCTGGGGACCAAGAGGCTCCCCCCTTCTTCAGAAACAAGAGGGAAGAGAGCATAACACTCCCAAGTACATCTACTGCAGGACTAACAGGAAAAAAGAAATAAAAAAAGTTCTATTCACCTTTTAGTTTTGCTCCCAAGCTCCTAATCTTTCTGTTTTAGCTTTCTCCATGTACGCGTAACTCATTGATTCATTCTGACAATTACATAACGCTTTTGAAGTGCAAAGGGAGACCAAAAAGCACATCCAAAAATCTGGGACAGCCATAGCTCATCTGTTTCTTATGGTTTCTTAGCATAGGTTTTATTTCCAAGTGAGTCAGTCACGTTTCAGTGAGTGTAATGCAGTTATTTTTGTAACCCTTCCAAAAACCCTTGGACTAAGACGTGATGATGTACTGACCCCTTGGAGGGGGAAGGGGTTACAGATATCATTTCACAAGACCACACAGAAATGTTAAGATTATCTGTGGAATCTCTCTCTGAGTCACTCACCAGAACCCAAGCACTCAGAAACCTACTTTTTTGAAAAAAGATATGAGTCTTACTTTAGCTGCTGAAGATGATTTAACCCAGGACTGCTCAATAAAAAAATACCTCCACATTGCAACTTGATCCTTGAGTCCGGGGAGCCCCTTGTTGGCTTTGCTAACTCAACTGAAATCCTTCTGAATGAAGAAAGTGGCAAGTCTTGTTTGTTACAGCAGTGCACTCATCTCGTTTGCACACAGACTCCAGCCTCCTGTTGATCCAAAAACTGACAAAACGAGCATTTCAAGCATGTAGGCAGAAAGTGTAGGCAGATCTGGGTGATGATTAGGGCATGTCAGTAATGTCACACAGCTGGAAGGCTGCCCAGTCTGTGGCAAACACCTGTTCTCCAAATGAGTAATCACGCAGGAGGAGGCAGAACTTAAAATTCTCCATTTTCAGAAAGGAGTACGGTGCTTCTCCTGATGCTGCCTCTTGCAATTAGCTTCTCCTTTTCCTTCTATTTTTATGCTGGAATGGTCTAGCTATGATGCGTGAAGCGGTGATATGTCTCACGCATGTAAGTGTGAACCTCAGGCACAGCAGTATTTCACCTCTGCAAATTGTTTAGCAGCAGTGTAACTCCAGCTGCGGAAGGATTCAGCAATCAGTGAATTAACTTCTGAGATTCTCTGAAAGCAAAGACGAGTTACAAAAGTGAAATATTCTTTTTAGTACTGTGCAGTTACATGTGGAATATAAAGTTGAGGTCAGTTTCTAAGAAGACCAAAGTTATGAGGTTAGTCTTATGGCATTCAGTAAAGCGCACACAAAAGCCTGGAGCCAAAGAGGCCTCAAGGCCTCAACCAAGCCATAAGGTACATCATTTTGGATGTACCTTAGCTATGCAGCCAAAAAAATAAAAAAAAAAAAAAGAAGAAAGAAAAAAAGAAGAGAGAAGGAAATGCAGAAAATGCTTTTTACAAAAATCTGAAATCCGAGTTAGTCCATCTAAATGCAATATTATTTCCAAGATGTTTAAAGAAAATAGCAGGGAGAGTAACATCCATAAAACAAAATAGAATATAGCTTTTATCTCCTCAGAAGTGTTTGAAAACTCAGTCCATGCCAGTCCATGACAAAATGGTTGGTATTTGCCTCTAACCATTCCAGTCATGCTATTTTTGAGGATCACAGTGATAAACAATTCCCTGAAGTATACTGTAATTCTGCAGCACTGATGAGTCCTATATCAATTCCTGTGTTAAGGGCAAGTTCAAAGACTATTTAGTATTTGTTTGATAAGCTTCTCAGAGAGGTCATTATCTAGGACAGTTGTTATCCTTCTCAGTGAAGTTTCCTGTTGTTTTTTATTTTATTATTTTTCCTCATCAAGATACCCATTTTAGAGAACTTTTCCCAGCTGCCCAGGCACATCCAAAGGGAAAGGTACACATGCAGCAGTAAGTGGATACACACATACTTTAGCCTGTACTAGGCTAGGACATGCTTGAGGTTAAGCACAAATGAGGCCAGGAAATGATTTTAACTGGTTGAGGGATGAAGCTTTCACAGAAACGATGAGGAATGCAGTGGAAAACATTTGAAAGGCTTAGGTATGGTGAGAAAGATATTCCAAGAGATGCTTTGCAAATGTATTACTCATCTCCAGCACTCAAGCACTGGGGATAAACAAAACCAACCAGACAAAAACTGGAATGGCACCCCATCCTGCAGAGTTAACTGATGCTGATTAAAGCTTCCAGCACACCAATGACATGCTCTTGCACATGAGGAGAGGTGGGGTAGTGGAGCTAACCAGCCCCTAGAAACAAGCATCTGCTTGTTGTGCAGAGAATTCACCCGGACCACTCTGGTTGTCCCAGCACCAGTACCAAATAATTTCTTTCAGCAAGCAGTCTGAAGTCTAAAATGACACCAACACAGCCCCTTACTGATAAAGGAATACTGATCTAACCATTCATCCAATGGAGGAACAAGCCAGAACCAAGCCTTTCCATTGTGCCCCTCTCCCTCTCAGTTTTCCACTGTCAATGAACAGTTACTAGTAAACTGCTGCACTAAGAAGTTTCAGCTACATCTGTGCTAGTCAGACAACTTCAATCCCTACGCCCTGAGCAAGATAGGCCTGCTTGAGTCTGTCAGGTAGATGCAGTTCCAAGGGTCTGAACTAATGGCAACTTTATGATGGATCAGCTTCTGCCTAAAGCAGGACCTAGAGGCTCCCTAAGCAGCTCTAAAACCCAGAAGAACCCAGAGTTGCCTAAGGTCACCAGAAGCAGAAACTCAAACTATTCATCATGGCAGGTTTCAGAGAGCACCCAGGGAGTCTGGAAGCAGTTGCTGGCTGTTCCCCGTGACTGCAGAGCAGGGACAAGCACGTTCCAGAGGCACCAGGGGTCAGGACAAGCAGGAACTGGTACCTGGAAGAAAGCTTGAATACAAGAGACGAAAATTCAGTCCAGAAGATTCTCAGATCAGCTTTCCAGATTTAAAGAAAGAATTACTGAAGCAGGAAGAAAATACAGATGATACATACAGCAGGATAATACCAAGGAGAAGAAAGAGAAGAAAGAAACCCACATCCCCAGCCCTTGCAGAGTCAAGAGAGCTGCTGGATAGCTCCTTTCCCCTGTCCCAGCAGTGGGAGCATGGTGGCAGCCCAGTGTGTTTATTGTTTGTTTCTTTCTTGTTTGTTTGTTCGTTTTTAATTGGTTTCTGCCATGTCAGCCCTGCTTTACAAAACCTACTCAAGTGTATGTTTAAACCAAAAAATAAAAAATAGAAGGATATCTATAGCTACTCCAATAAAACTATTTAGATCATAAGTGTTCTAAAGATTTAAGTTGCATGTATATAGTCATTGTCAATATAAAAGATGATGCTGTCAGTCTCATTAATTCAAATAGCCCCAATTCTTGGGATACTCCCTTCCAGGAAGAGGAATGAAATCAAACGGGAAGAAGAAGGGGAAGGGAAAACCACTCAGTGTGCACAGTTCTCATCCCCTGAGATGCTCCTCAGAGAGACACTGACACAGCTTGAAAACTGGTGAGGGGTCTGGAGCACAAGTCTTATGAGGAGCGGCTGAGGGAGCTGGGATTGTTTAGTCTGGAGAAAAGGAGGCTCAGAGGGGACCTTATTGCACTCTACCACTTCCTGAAGGGGGATTGTGGTGCGGAGGGGGTCAGCCTCTTCTCCCAGATTACTAGTGACAGGACGAGAGGGAATGGCCACAAGTTGCGCCAAGGAAGATTTAGATTAGATTTGAGGAGAAACTTTTTCTCTGAAAGAGTGGTCAGGCACTGGAATGGCCTGCCTAGGGAGGTGGTTGAGGCACCATCCCTAGCGCTGTTCAAGAAGCGTTTAGATGAGGTGCTAAGGGATTTGATTTAGTAGCTTAGTGGGTAGGGATGGTGATAGGAGGATGGTTGGACTAGATGATCTTGTAGGTCCTTTCCAACCTAATGCATCTATGAATCTATGAATCTATGAATGCTGGAACCACCAAGATAGATAGATAGATATATATCTTGTAATATATATATACATATATATATATTTAATCCATACTTTCCCATCAGTCATTAGAAAAATAAGGATCCAAAGAGTTCTGCCCAGAATGGCAGCATTGTGATCACATTCTTGGCTGTGGAAAGTTTAGTTCTCAGAATTCCAGCAGTATATGTATATATTAAGGTTTCAGAATGAGACACTGCACTTCTGGCTTCTTCAGTGATATTTTCTACAGTGATACTGATGACAGTGAAAGTTCAACAAGTTGGAAAAAATAAATATTAAAAATTGATACACAGCAACTCAATTGCCCTGAGTTTTACTTGTAGATGGAAAAGAAGGATTGAGAGTCTGTCATTGCACTCTTGTTTCCCGCCTTATAGTGGGAATCCGTTTGTTCACAGTGCTAAATAACTTTCAGATTTCCAGGGCAGTTTCAATGAAGTTTTCACAGAATGAAAGCAGTTATAAAAATATTGTCCCTGCTACACATTTTTATAGATGGTAGGACAGAAGAAAGACAAGATATAAACTTAAAGTAAACTTAATTTGTAAGACTCAAGAAAATACACGTATTCAGCAGAAACCTATAGGAGATCAGCTGCTACAGTTTATGGCACTACATTTTTCCTACACTTGTTAGATTCCCAAACAGCACAAAAACTCAGCTGAACGGCAAGATTTTTTTTTTATTTTTATTTTTTTGTGATGTATCAGTATTAACTTTTTATATAAAAGAACAGCATTGTAGATACAGAAATGTATGATATGGAAGTAACCAGGCTGACTCAATAGACAGGATTAGAGAAGGGTCCAACAGCAAAATCTCCCTCTGTTTCTTATGGTCTCCAGGGGCTCCAAGCATTTGGCTTAGAACAGTCTTTGGTGTAAGTGTAGGATATCCCAGAGAATGATTAAGTAATGTATATCAAGATGATGAGAGTAGTCACATCTCTGGCACTTGTCACTTTTATGTTATCAATGTACCTGGGGAAATCTTCAATTTCTTTTTTTATTTTGGTAAGTAAAACGGAAGCAAAATTTTTTATCGGGTCTTTGTCCTCCAAATTAATGTTGTTCTGCTAGGTCCCACTGTAAGAAGGGAAAAACTAGGAGAAACAAAGGAATGTTTAGTTTCCATTTCAACTAAAGAATCAGATTTCTGAACACGCTAGGGAATGTTATATTACAAAATGTTACTGAAGGACAGATTTCATTTTATTTCCTATGCAGGTTACCAGGTAAAGAGAAATATATTTAATTTTTATATTCTATCAATAAGTGTATTTTGTCTGCTAAAAAAACACCAAGCTATTTTAGCTAAAGGCAAGGTTATCCAGCCATCCTTGATTTGGGGCAATCAGCCATCACAAAACAATTCCTGGGAGTAAACACTCTTCTCAGAGACGTGCAAACAAATACCAGAATTATAAACGACAGTTCCACACATGAAAGGAAAAGAAATCAAAGGGGTTACTATATGAAGCAAATCTGTATTATGCCTCCTACTGAGTTGTAGGAGGGTTGTAAGGGGGGTTGTTTTTTTTGCATGTTTGTTTGTTTTAAGTGTTCCAAGAGGGTAAATAAGGTAAAACCAATTATTTCTTTTCATTTTTGGGAAGTAGAGAAGTTAATTATACAGGGACAGATCCTGAATTTTCAGAGCTACCTTTAGATGCCAGGAATGTCCTGAGTATCAAAGAGTAGCTTCATGCATAAAAAAAACATTAATATAATTAAAACTCAGAGCCATTTCAGCTACCAGTAAAAGTTAACAATTATTTGAGTGTTCCCTTGGAAATGTATATGTATTTGCTTTCTGAAAGACCAGTATGAATCTACAGCATAGTCAGTTTGTTCAGTTGTTCCAACTGCACTGTTAGAAGAGTAGATTTAGTACAGAAAAACACCAAAATTTATAACAATGATGTACACAGACATCAGAAGCTCTTTTCCCCACATGAGGTCTACATCAATTAAAACTGTAATTCATGAACAACGTTGATAACAGAATAACACTCCTTAAAATTCTGCAGTAAAGCGGGATGCAAAGTGGATGCTGTAAAATGAAATGCAGCAAAGAGTCCCTTTGCAGCCAGGCACAGCAGCCCCATAAAAGCTACAAAGCACCAGTGGCTGCACTGCTGTAATTTGCTTGTCCCTCCCTTTCTTCTATACTACACAGTAGAAGTGGCACTGTACCTTACAGAACAGACAGAGCAGAACCATGCAGTCTCTGAGGTGAGGTAGCAGTTTCTGCACTAAAGTAATCCTGTTTTGCCTGATTTAACATTTCAGGGCATCACAGAGGGGACCAGCTTCAGAGGCGTATGTGTATAAAAATAAAGGTATCAGTATGTTTATAAAAATAAAGGTACCAGAGATGAGATCAGACCATCCCCAAATGTGCCTGAACTCAACTTCTATCCACTCAGAGTATCAGGAAGTATAATCTAAATTGGTGACAGCTACATATTGAGCAGACAAAAGCAGATGTGAGGAGCATGTTTTTGAGTATGGGATAATCTATTTTATGATACGTTCTCCAGTTTCTTTTCTTCCCACATCTGCTCTTTTTGGCTTTACATACACAACAGCTGGATATTTGGGGAGACTGATTTCAAACAAAGGAAAAGTACTCCTTGCTTTTCTAATAAGTTATTCCTCAGATGGTGTATAACTCTTGAAATTCAGATAATTAGGTCAAAATAACAGTTTTATTTTTCTTTCAACAAATAAACAAACAAACAAAAGCCCCAGGGGGCATTATTTCCTTAGCTGTATCTCTCCTCAACCCAGCAAAACAAGTACATATCTGCCCTGTAGAAATCAGTTTGTTTACATCTCCTTCTGTCCCTCAAAATATTGTCCAGTCTTTTATACACACCATTCTTACATGTTTATCATACCCTTTCATTACACCTTTGAGGACTGGAAAGCAGCTGAACCAATAATGGGTACTGCTGTCTATAAAGAACAGAAATACACCGTGGTCCATAGAAAGGATGGCAGGATCCAGGTTCCTTCCCAGAAAGACAAAGACATTTACCCTGGAGTAATTTCAATCAGTGTTTGATGTTTTTCAAAAGGCAATTCTCAGGCATGGATAGAGAACATGACAGTAGCATGTCACCATCAACAAAGAAAAGCAGGTGGAGTATTGGCTCCTCCAAATCCTGAGTTCACATATCCCTCATTGCTAAAACCTGAGGTCACCATTCAGGCCAAATTATCACTCAAATTTATAGGAATTTCCATTAATGAGATATACAGTGAGGATGTAATGACCAAGCATAATATGTAAGCATTACAACTGCCATAACAATTCTGTGATAGAATCCAAATACTGTGTATGCTTATGTTTTCTCACAGAACCAATTCATATTTACACAGAAGACACTGAAAGAGTGTTTCACAAGGAGAAGCTTCTCCTCCCCATTGTGTGCATGTGTTCTTTAAGAAATGAACCAAGAGTGTGAAATTAAAGCCCTTAAACTCTCTGCCAAATATTATGGATTCTGTAATTTGAACACCCCTTTCATAATCTGTCTCTTATAAAAATCACAGTGCATCTTCACACCTAGTTCATTAATTGCCTCTCCCTAGTTTAACAAGATGCCTGCAGGCCTTTTGTTGTTTCATTTGTTTGTTTCTTCTATTTCGAAGGCTAACGAGGACATTTAAGGTGTTTTAATAAGAGCTCTGTGCAGTATCTATTTTTTCCTGTCTGTACAGCTCACTTATTTTGATTTTTGAAAGGACAGTGTCCTTTGAGTTTAGATGTAATAAAAACTGGCTGGTGCCAATTAGACAAGCAGAGCAGATTGTTTGTTTTAAAATACCATACTGACCAATGCCTACTGTCTGCATAAAATGTCTTGCATATGGTAACTGTGTAGCAGCAGTACAGTGTACTGCACACGTCTGACATGCAGATTTGCAAATGCGTGCAACAGTATGAAATCCTTGCACAGTGGGCATTGGGTAAAACCTCACAGCCTCTTTGGAGAACACAGTTTTAGACAGTCCCTTTCCCTAGCATATGCACAACTCAATGCTCTTCTAACCCTGCTGTAGGTTAGAAGGGAGCATACTTCACCACAGAAGCCCATGATGCACTGTCACATATCTCCACCTCTAACTTCACAAGATGCTAAACACTCTTTGAAATCAAGTCTGCTGGCTCAATTAAAAACCAAAAAACAACAAACCCAAACAGAGCCAAACCTTCCGTCACCATCGAGACAGATCCATTGAGTATGAAGGTCTACCTCATTCCAAATACCAGTAGCATCTGAATGGCAGAAATACGTAAAGGCAACTGCAAAAACAACTCAAACTCAATTAAAATAAGGGGAAAAAAAAAGAATCCAAAACACAAACCTTCTTGACAGCAATGCTACAGATTGTGTGGAAAAGAGAAAGGTTTGTACTCTGCCTTTTGCCTAACGCTCATTCCACTTGCTAGCTGATGGCTCTGCCTTTCAGTATGCCTTGTGCATTCTGCAGCTGCTCAAGGAAAAATTTCCCTCTCCAAATAGTGCGCAATGACAGTAGCTGGGAAATTCTGGGAATCAACAGCTGGGGTGATCAGTGTTGGCCGGGCTGAGCTGAAACGCTCATCACAACTGCACAGAGACAAATTCCAGAGTTGTTAACCAAGCATAACTCAATGGGAGCTTTGCCAGATTAAGTAACGGAGAGTTTGTCTCATTGAAGCAAAAGATTACAGCCTAACAGCAGAAGCCCTTCAGTGCTCTGAAGTTAGACTGTAATCTAACTTCAGACTGAGGTTAGCAGCCTCTTTTAGTAGTCTGGGAAACTCCTTTCCCCTATCTTCACCTCCACCAGCCCCTCTGAACAAAAGGCTTAAAAGGCAGTATGAGTGTGAATGAAACGATGCTGAGAAAAGCAAGGATGCAGGCAAAAAGAACACAGGGCATTTGCTTTTTCATTCTTGTCCTAGTTTTTCTATTTATACATGCACAATGGAAATCGCCTTCCCAGTAACTAGAAAGCAACAGCATTCTGAAGCATAATCTAGGTATACTCCAGCTGCACCTCTCTAAAATCCCTGTGCAGCCTCCCAGTCACATGCGACTTCAACCACTTTGCATTGCCACTGCAGAGATCTTTCTCCTCCCCTCCAAGGAGAGTCTTAGCAAGGTCGGCAGGTACCCTACGTAGTAGAGCACACGCTGCAAAAAGAAGTGCTAGCCATGCCGAAGCACGCTTTCTCTAATCCCTCTCTTGGCTCCTAGATTACTCAAATTACTTTCTCTAGAGATCCAGAAGATATGATCCTACAACATAAGACATACAGGGGAGGTAGTGGAATTGGACCAGGCTGAGTGGGAAAGGAATAAGTCAGTAATTCTCAAAGAAATAACGTGTTGGGGTTTTGTTGTTGTTGTTTTGTTTGTTTGCATGAGGTTTCAGCATCTAGCCACAGAGAAGCTAAGATCTGGAAACCTTTACAATCAACTCTATTTTGCCGTGAAATTTATTTAAAACCAAATCTCGACACCAGTTTCAGAATGATGACTTACTGCAGAAGAATTTTCAAGCTCCACTTTAGCAGGAGAAAAAGTTTTTTCTCCCCTTCCCTTCACCCAGCCTCTGCATAAGAAAGCCGCATTATTCCCAGCGTACAGAATCAAGAATGTGCATAAATCTTGGCAGGATCTCAGCCGAAGAGACTGTTTTATTAGGAAACAATAAAGAGGCATAGGTTTGTGGTAACTCTGTGGACCAGCTCTGTCCTCAGAGACACAAGTTCTGTTCTTCTCAGGGCCACACAGTTGCAAGGCTCTCCAGGAGCATGCCCAGCTGTGGGAAGCAGAGCAGGGCACACAAAAGCCCTGTGCCCCTCCACCTGCATTGGGCAGCTGTATTTCATGAAGGGAGTTATCAACATGAAGATAGGGAAGCACTGATATAATTTAGAGACTTTCTAGGCATAATCCTCTCTAGTCTCCCCACTTGCTACATAATGTTGCCTTCTGTAGCAGTCATTGCAATGGGGATCACATAACAGGAATGTATCTAAATAGGTTTGGGAAGCACGTTCAACTTTTTACAAAGAATAATGGATAGCCTACATTATTCATAACGTAACTGATTTCATTTGCATTATGCTTTACTTTCCAGATTTTTAAACAAGGACATCCTAATAGGACTGTACAGGTAAATTTCTTCTGAGATTCACGGTCTACAACAGGAATAGATGTCTTCCAAAGATATCCTTATTGAAACAAGCATTACACATTGTTTTACACATTGTTAGATTGTGGCCTAAAATGGCACGGTTAAATTATTGTCTACAACACCTGAACCTTCTACTTATCTCTACAAAACTTCAAAATAGTGGCAAGGACAGAAAATAAAAGGAAGCAATACAGATCTAAAAGCTCTTGTAATGTAATGTTTGATGGTTGCCTAAAAAAATAAAAAAATAAAAAAAAAAAGACAATAGCTGAGGCAACAGACAGCAGCTTGGAGCATATATGAGTTGACTCTCTCCTTTAAAATTCATAACCATATATTTCTTCCCCCGAGGTACTCTTCATGTGCAGTATCTTCACAGCATTTCCTTAGGAAAAAAAGAAAAAAAAAGAAAACCTTGCAAGTAAACATACTGGCATTTGTCACTGTCTGCACTGGGTCTCAACTGATTCAGGCAAGTATATCTGTTTTAGAGACTAACACTGATACTTCACTGAGAAGAAAACACTGATCTTCATCTTGCAACTGAAACCCCTATGATTATTTGCCTCTTCTATTGGAGGAAACAACAATGAGAAACAAACTCCCTGGACACTGCAGACCCCCACACAAAGAGGATGCAGACCTGCCTGGATTCTTCATTCTGGGTACTTGAAAATCTGTTCTCTCCCCAGAAGTCATGAAGGATTTTCTTAGAAGATAAAACGGAAGAAGGGAGGTCTCCTATTAGTCATTCTCCTTCAATCCTGTCTTATTTCATGTACTCCACTGCTGTTTTAATAGACAGGCAAGGTTTTTTTTTTTGTTTTTTTTTTTTTTTTCCTTGCACTCACAAGACAACATAGATGTTCTTTAAACCCTGTTCAGTCAATTGCAAATGGCCATCAGCGTCTCCGTCACAGGAACAGGCCCTGAGACTCTATTCTGAAGTGCTGGAGAAGAAGAAGAATCTCTTTTGAAATCATCCAAGCAACAAATAAGTAAAAACAAGCATTCATGAAATGTTATTGTCCAAGATCGAATAGCAGAGACTGAGGAGAACAAACAATATAAATAGAGAACATGTTTTTCCTTGCTGCTTCACAATGGCTAAGATTCTTTAAAAAAAAAAGAAAGAAAGAAAAAAAAAAAAAGAATGGGAAGAAAGATAAGACATGCATGCCTGGTACTGAAGAAAAGACTGTTTGTACCAAGCACGCTGGATAAATTGTTCAAGAACAGTTCAGCCATGTCAAATAAAGGACCCTCTTGTGCTGCCAAGGTCAGTTAGACCTGAAGTCAGTGTTAGCTGGAGAAGTCATCACCACTGGTGTGTACAAGGCATATTCACTTGATTTCTTCTAAGACTTCACAAGTTAAGTGCAGAGGATTATAGGCATGGTGTAGAACAGTGTTTCACTGAAAGGATCAAAAGCTGTAGATAATATTCTGCCCAGTGCTGAAGGCTGTCAGAATGTGCTGCTGGAAAACTCACATACAGCCCTGGTGGAACTGTGATAGATACATGCTGGGTATACGACAAGGCTTGCTTGCTCTCTCACACACACATCACTGCATGACACTACTGAGCTGTCACTGCAGAGCCAACACGTGAGTGTATATGCAGCAGCTGAACCCTTCACAACTCAGACAAAATCTCTGTCTATATTTTAAGATCAAGAAAAGGAGAGGTCTGGTCCCTAAACTCCTAATTCCTGGTTAAAGTCCCACTTGAAGCCCTCATGTTCCAGACATTTGTTTTAATTTAGGTCTGATATCTGGAAGACCCTCTAATGTTTACATAGCAAGAAAGAAAACCACAGAAGTCTATTCCCATGGAAATTCATTATACAGGTGCATCCTGAGAAGCAGTTTACTTGAACAGGAAAAACAACAACACATGAAGATGTAAATGAAATGCATAATGGTAGTCTTATATTCAAACAATTCCCATTGTTATTTTGGCTCACTGGTCATCAGAGGAATGCTGGAAAGCAGCAACTCTAAAACATCTGCTACGATTCCAGCATTTCTCTAATTCCATATTTATATTTAAGATTCCTGATCTTCTGAAGAATTTTAGGGTGAAT
This sequence comes from Odontophorus gujanensis, assembly GCA_013399175.1. NCBI lineage: Eukaryota > Metazoa > Chordata > Aves > Galliformes > Odontophoridae > Odontophorus > Odontophorus gujanensis. The sequence goes on along the minus strand of VXAB01011486.1, from coordinate 725,210 downwards.
TTATAGCTAAAGTATCCTAACCTTTGTGTTGAAAAGCTGATGGTGGCAAAAATCAGATACATTTTTCTGTGCGTATAGAATTAATAGCTTATTAACAAAAAAAAAAAAAAAAAAGAGCAGTTGAATTTTCAAGTGATAATTTCTCCATGCAGACTCCTTTCTTCCAATTGTTTTTCTGAGAAAGGTGCATTTCAGAATGTACAAGGGAGAAAATGCTGAGCTGGGAGACATGAGGGGACAGCATTCAGCTACAGCATGATCAGCAGCGTGTGATTCCTTGACAGTTCTGGAAAGGCCTCTCCCAATTCCTATGAAACTGTTGCCTGTGAAGAGTGAGGGCCTTGGCTACTGTTTCTGTGGTTGTCTTCTTTTTCTAAACAAAAGCTACGTGTAATTACACCCACATGTCCATTGTATACACTAACAAGGCAGTATCCCTAACTAGTGTGGACAAAGACTGAGGGTAGACAGTGGAATTACGCAATTTCAGACTGAACTGTGCTGTTTCAGACAAGCTATAGTTTTGACCCATGATATAATTCAACAGATGTGCATCATTGCTAATTGACTGGTCTCATCTTTCCATGGCTGACAGATAAAAGTGTGAAACAGACTCCTTTAGGTTTTGGGCCGGGAAAAAAACAAAAAACAAAAAAAAACAAAAAAAAACTAAAGTTCCATCAATTTGCATGTGTTCTCAGAACCTGAATACCAAATGAAGCCCCCAGTGCTCTTTTAAAGAAACTTCCATAGTAAGATTTTTTTCTCCAAAATTAGCTCACTCAATCCTGCTCTTTTTTTTTTTTTCCTGGGGAACCGAAAAGAAAAAAACAAAACAGAGAGAGGTGGAGGGAAAAGAGGGGAGGAAAAGGGGGGAAAAAATGGATTGAAGGGGGAAAAAGGGTGCCCTGGAAATGGAACATCAAAATTTTCTAATACTGTATTCCATAGTAGATCAGGAGATAATGTCATTACTGTAGTTTAGGTGAGAAGGTAACAGCATATTCCAGTACTTCATATACAGAGGGAATAGACAGGGAGGGAGAAGACCCTTTTCTCTAGTAGACAGCAATGATGACTAATAAATCAGTGACATGAGATCAAAACGCTCTGGGAGCATCCAATTTTTGCAACTACTGAAGAACTCAAGTACTTTTCAACTGAAACCAGGAGTTTTTATTTTCCAGAACTTGTATTAGCTGTACCTGCCAACGATTAGCCCTCAAGGAAGTTTTAGTATTTATACAAGAACTGAAATGACAGTACACTGCAGTTACTGTCCCACCTCGAGAGTGTTCTAGCAGAGTTCAAGAGATGAACAAGTGGTGCTGAGACTCACTATATCTTTCATTGTCTCTTTAATATATGCTGAAAGCACTTTCCTGTGCTATCACAACACAATGACGCAGAGGGTGCTTTACATCCCGCGCTTGTATTCCTACGCTGCATGCACACAGTTCTTGTTTGCTTTGAACAATGATTTCTTACTTCAGGCTTCGGAGCCAGGCTGTGCACTTTCTGCTCCCAAGCTAGGACACCCAGTTCTCCTCACCATGCTCAGCTGCAGGAGCCGTCTCTGCTGGCACAGGTGTTCTCCTATTTCAGAAGTCCCTTTTTTTGCTTCTCTTCTGACCTCTTCCCCTCCCAACATTCGTGGGAACACAGTGTTGAGGGTCAGCAACACTACTAAACACGTGTTGTAGCAGGGAAGGCTGAAGAGGTGGCTTTACCTGCGGTGTAAAAGAGTGAACTTTCCCAGGCAGGATAGAGCCCTGAAGGGAGGCTGAGGGGCTGGGGCTTGCTCAGCCCAGGGAAAGGATGGCTGTGGGAGCACTGATGGCTACCTGCTCATCCATCCAGACCAGCAGGGCAGGCATCAGGGGCTGGAGTCACACTCTCACAGCAGTGACTGAAACAAGAGAAGTTAAGCTTGGATGTAAGAAGCACTTTTGCCCATGAGGACAGGTTGGCAACGGGTGAGGTCATCCAGAGAAGCTGCGAACGCACTGTCTCTGAAGACTTTCAAAAGCTTCGTGGATGAAGCTGAGAGTAGCCTGGTCTGATCTCACAGCTGGCCCTACTCTGAGCTGGAGGTTGCACTGGAGATCTCTTGGTATCCCTTCCAACCTAAATTTCTCCATGAACCTTTAAAAAGGAGTAATTCAGCAGTTTGGTTTATATGAGCATTTATCTTCATCCTTTTACATGAGATCCACGATCTTAGGGCGAAGCAGGTATTTGCTTCTTCAAAGTACTCCCACTCATACCCAAGCATTTGCTTGGTGTCCCCAGCACCTCTGCACAAAGAGGCACCCCAGGTTTTGACACATGGGAGTGAAGCTCAGACTGCTGTCAGACACAGTCTGACCTCTGCATCTCAAAGCAAGATCTTCCCATAATCGGCAGGCAGTGTGCTGTTTGTTGCTGACAAAACAGAACCCATACTGGTTACAGCCAAAAGCCATTGAGACTTCATTGTTTAATGGTGAGATTCTCAACAAACACACTGTAACACAATGAAATACATTTTTAAGACACCTTTGCAATACCAGTATTTAATAATGGCTTTCATATGAAAGGTACTCGCAGATGCGTACATCCAGTTTCAATTAAGGTATAAACAGACATAAAACTATTTAAGCAGAAAATACAATGTATTTTTGAACAGCTCATAATTCAAGATCATAAAACAGGGTGACTATAGGGCTCACAACCTGTTATTGGTTTAAATTCAACTCAGTGTTAACGAAGTTCACCATCTCAATTCAGTAAGTCAGTCTCTTGCCACTCCTCACCTACATTATGGAGACCACCACCACACTTCATATCTTTGCATGCTTCTTCACAGAAAATCTACAATCCAAAAAGCCAGAGCCTCTTAAAGGCAAAGTGGTGTCAGGACCAGACCAAGGCAAACAAAATCAGAAGACTGTCAGGGGAGACTTGAATTCATTTTCCATCTACGTAATTCAGTGCATAAACATAAGACTTGATTTTCTGGAGGGACAGATTCTGAACGTAAACATGGTCTTTGGTAAACATCAAAGTAAGTGAACGGGATTTCCATAACTCACAGCAGGAAAATACAATCTTGTATTCTTTTAAAGCCTCAGATCAATGTCATTAGTGGTAACAGATACTACTAAAGTTTGAGAGTCTTTGTTCCTATCCATATTTAGCAAATGCATTTTTAAGAGGAAGGGGTTGGAGTAATCCCATGCATATACATACCATTATTACCAGTTAATCCTCAGGGGATGCATTAATCATTTCTCAAACAAACAAAAAAACAAACCCAAACAGAAACAACCCAAACAAACACTGCCCACCACCCTTCCCCACCCCACAGTACCACTACACCCATTGTGCTAAGGGTGGGTACAGGTAGGTAAGCTATGCACCTACAAACTGTGGGTGACCAGAAGCATTTATTATTTGGTCCTCCTCTAGCAATAAGGGGGAGAGGGCTCTGGGATGCAGTAGGCTTTAGCCTCCCTGGTTAGAGCTGGCCCATGCTGGAGGCTCGTTCAGGCTGCCTATCTCATACCAGCATGCAGGCAGGTGGGGGTTTGGGTCAGTGCTGTAAATTGAAACAAATGAAACCAAGCTTTCTAGATATACACCTGGGGATCACATAGAGTAGTAAAACTACGTAACTGAATTAGGTGCAACACGTAAGCAAGCCTAATACCTGTGAGGATGAGAAAATTGCTGCTAAATTATGCTAAGTAATGCCTATCAGCATATAAACAACTCTTCTTTGTAAGCAATCAGCAAAGCATTCTCAAAAGAAAATGAATACATCTGACTTATGCATTCATTTAAGCGAGTGTCACTAAAAATTTTCTGAGTTACACTTTAAGATCCATATATTTTTATACTTGTTCAAACACACGCAAACGCACAGTGTTACATAGTCTGTGTCAGTGATGGGCTGGATCAGATAAGATGTTTAATATACAGCTCTTTGCTGAATGTTGCAAGAGAATTCACTCATCTCCCTGTTTCTGACAGTCATAGTTTTGGTAGCAAATTAAAAGTTAATTTTACTTTTGTCCTTTTTGTCTTTTTCCTTATCAGCAGTGCCTCCCAGGCATGCTAAAGTATGCTGAAAGTGACCTTCAGTTTACTCATATCATCCTGACACAAGTGATTTAGCCTCCGTACTTGTAAGAGTAAACATAAGAAACGTCCACTGACTGACAAATATTTCATCAGAATTCACACATGGCCATACGCTCACTCACAGGTGTAATGGGGAGGGTGTGTTAGATGACGACCTCATCTAGGAAAACATCATCACTTAAGTTCAGCACGATTATCTATATACTACTTGTGCGCCCTGCACTCCCACTGTATATCTTTTTGACTTCTGTTTAAAGGTTCCTGTGTTTTCTGGTACGTGCAACTACTTTGCACTAAAGTTGCTGTTGAACATGGACACAGATCTTTAACAAAACTGAATTACATCAAGTGTTTTCCATTTTTTCAAACCTATTCCCAGGGAAAGAGTACGAGCAAATGTTCAGTGCCTAAAATACAGAAGTTTGACAAGCGAGGTGAGGAAGACTACAACTTCATAAACCATACCCAACAGAGTACGTGCAGACACATATCCCACACTCAGCTCCTTTGAGTTTTGTATTTTCCAGACCAGCAATGATTTCATTGTCTTCTATTCCCAAAAACACTGGGCCAATAAGTCCATTGGTTTGATCTGTGTCCTCCCAGCTACTCCTACACGGATGTCCCTTGCTGGACAGGACCTTGGAGGGCAGCTGGAGTAGTTTTTAATGTGTTTTAATCAGTTAATTAGCTTGTCACGTGAAGATTTCAAGGCCTGTACACTGAGGCAAGGGCGGTAGCTTAACAGATATGATGCAGATGTGACGAGCAGCAGGGATTAAAAAAATGAAGGAGATAAGGGCTTTAGTCATCGATTAAGTGTAGAAAATTCTGGGATGTAGCAACAAGCTGAGTCAAATAGGCTGCTGAAGATACAGGACAACTTTCTTTCAAAGAGTCTGACACTCAGAGTATCAGAGATTATATCCTGCATTTTATGAGACAGAAGTAATAGCACTGTTAGGAAAGGTGATTTCAACTTCACATTATCCATACTGTGGTCAGAAAACCACATAAGAACTCAACTAATATTGTAGCAAATACACCAAAGGTCATGAGGATATGGATACATAAAGAACAAGTGGATATATTTATTTTTAGTGCTATAGTGTAGGATTAAAAAAAAAATGTATATAATAAAAATGACAACTTCAGAGCCACCACATCCAAGACAAACTCAAGATAGCTCTCAAACAGCAACCAAACAAAATTCATCTTTGACTGTAGAATACACCTATACCAACTCTTATCTGTCAGCTGCCCTTTTTATGTATGTACACAACCCTGTGTGTTTCCCTGCATGCAGTACAGCTGCAGTATTCATCCGGATGGCACCAAAAAGACCTGATCATGCTCATGAGAGAGAAGGAAACAGTTAATTCTCCCTTCTGGCTGCATGATTTAAAGTTTACAGCATACTGCTTACAGCTGCCCATGATGTTTCAGTGTCATGTCGTATTGACCTGGGTTGCCTCCCCTGCTGACTCCCCAGCAGATAAGGAACAAACCCCACTAGAAGTGCCTGCTTGCTCCTAGCACAGCAAGAGTGCCCCAGACAGCTCCTTGAGTATTCAATCAAAGCAGGAAGTTTACAGATTTGACCCACTGTCTGTTTAGGGCTAGCTCCTTTTTGCTGAGAGTATTTCCCATCATCTAGTAAAAGAATTGACAGAGGAAGCACAGTTTGTGTCTTTAGAAAAATACCTTGCTCTGTAGCACCTTTTTATCACATGCAATGAGAAAGAAAAATCCCCTAAGTCAATGTGAACTGCTCCTTCTGACTCACATTTACCCATTTCCAAGACCTTGCATGCTGCTGTAAATCTTGACAAGCTATTTTCATTTTCATGTCAGATCCGCATTTTGAGTCAACACTAACAGAAGAAAAGGTCACATAAATGTGACCTGGCTACTCAACCTTTCAAAAGAGATTTCTCATTGTATTCGAGGGTGGAAAAAAAGACAGAGTCAGGCACTGGCCATAGATAAATGTTTTTAAAATCCTTCAAGAAAAGGTAGCCATTAGTGACCATGTACAACAAAACCAATAGAAGAGTCAGACTACTTGGACGTGCACTTAATTTAGCATTTTGAATGAAGATTTCCCATGTAAGGGAGAATTTTTTTTTAAATGCCTTGGCAATTTTATCATACATCAGTATTACACTTTTTTTTTTTAAATCAATTACCAAGGAAAAAGACATGTTTGTGAAAACACTTTTTGGAGAGGTTCTACCTACCTCAGCTAGCTGTGAGAGTGGGGTTCAAGACTTGCATATATAACTACTAGAAATATGAGGCAACTTTTCAAACTTCAGTGAGATTGCACAGCGGCAAAGGTTTCAAGGAGCCAAGGCTAAATCAGCTGATACTGTCCTCAACTCTATAGTCTCAGTGTTTCTCTGTTACTATTTTGCTATTAATATTTACAAAGAACGAAGAAGTCCTAGAGAAAAAACGCTGGACGTGCAGTCAACTTCAACACATACTTCAAACCTGCTGCAGGTGTTTCAGTCTCACAAGCGTATCAGAAAGTGAGAAGGCTGGTGAAGGCACGTTCCTGAATCACAACACAGACAATGTCCACAAAGACTCATTTCACATTTCAGTGTGGAGTTGCTTTGGGAACACTTCTCTCACCATGTGTTCACTCACACTGTGGGTGGAAAGTTCTTCAGTAACAGGACCATTTAGGACAAGAAATAGAGTTGGGGGATTTTCTTTTTTCTTTTTCTTTGCTTGGTTTTGAAACCAAAACCTAGTCCAGTCTCACATATTCTTACATATTTCTAGTAAACCAGTCAGGATCAAAAACATAGCCTGCAACTAATCTGGGTCATCTAACTTGTACCTTTAGTTCTGAGTATCACATTCCTACAACAAATAATTGGTTAGAGAAACTACTTAGCAAATCATGCTATGTAACAAATAAATCAAACAGAAGTGGAAACAAAACTAATGAAGTAATTACAGCCAGCAAATGAGTCTCATAGCTCCACCCACTGATTTCTCTTCAGCTGAAGGAAGAGTATACATCTGAATAACAGTGATGGGGTTTTCCCTTCCTAATTCTTTTTGTTTAATGGAGGTGACACATCATCAGCCTGCTATCAAAAAGATTTTTTAATTACATTTCACATATGCTTTATGCAAATCATATCTAAAATATAAGCACACTGAAACACACTGTTCCTATCTCCAATTTGAAAGCATTATCTTCTTTGACAGAAAACTCCTGAATGTTTTCATTTTGCAAACAATTTGATTTCTGAATAGTTTCTTCTTCTTATGACCAGCTGCCACCCTCCTGCAGGGTGCAGACTCTGTATAAAGGGTCTATACAACAGCAAAAGATATCTTGGAATTTTGACATATACACAGTATTCAAATCCAACTGAATAACATAAAAGAAAAAATCAACTCCCTTAGCAATTACTTAAAAAATATAAATTCAGATGTTAAGAATAAATGATATTTAACAGCTCATCTAACAGATTAAAAAGTCCAGCTATCTTTACAAGCTCTTTTATTCTATCTTCCCACTTTTTACTTATTTCTTCCACTTGCTTTACCCATTGCTCTTGCCTCTTTCCCCCTTGCTGGTCTACCCTACATATCTCCATACATGTAATTTTTCCCTACTTAAAACTCTTCTCTTTCTTTCCTTTTAGCTGTTTTTACTCCATTTTCCTGGTCTTCTCTTATCTTCTTCCTATCCAGTGCTTCTTTTCCTTATTTATTCCTCTTCATGCAGTCTAACTACTGCAAAGGATATCTCCCTGCAGTCACAGCCACTCTGGTGTTTAAAACCACCTGTGAATTGACAGATTAATCGCACCTTAAAGAAACTTGACAAGAAAGAAAACTATCTTAGTCAAAATATCTATTATTTGACAAAATATTTTTCCAAAGTTCACCACGGCAAACATTCAGTTTCAGACCACTAACTCCTCTTTGCCATTAGACATCTCTCTGCAGTAGTCTCTATTATCTTATTTTCTTCAAGAAAGAAGAAGCAACTTTAAAATCACATATAAATAACTCAAACTCAATCACATATAAATAACTATTGTATAGTACATTTCCACAGAACTATCTGGGACTCCAACTGCCATGGCAGGAATTATTGATTTCCATTCAAGTTCAAAGATACAAAGGTTCAATGTCCTCTCAAAATCCTCAGAACTCTCTCTCAAAAAAAATAAATCAACATACCCAACACAGGTGACAGGAATTCAGACTTCAATTTCATGCAGAAATTTCTCAAGTACATGCAGTTTTCTCTGTTCACAGTGAGAACTGCTCATTACAGTCAGAGTAAACCCACTTCAGAGTCTATTAGAATTACATCACCCTCTGCTTCACCTCTGCTGACATCAGTTTGGCCATGAACACAGTTGAGGGATAGCATGGGACAGTTTTCAGGCTCCTCTACTATCCATGTGGTACCACAGGGCATGTCATGCTGCTGTTAGTGTGCCAGCTTGGCTTTGGGGTCAGAAGAACACTTCTTGTACATGTTGATTTCCTTCCTAATTAGGTGAACAATGATGTTGAAGACAGAGGAGTGAACGGTGGGGGCATGTTGTGGGCTACCCCAGCACTGTGGACATCAGAGTGGGGTCTCAGCCTTCAAGTGTAAGGCTTCTACTTCTACTCCTTGCCTTGCCCTAGCACTGGTTTAATCTTGTCTTCTTGCCTCTTATTCTCAGCAAAAACTCTGGTATGTTTGTGAATGCTAGCAAAACACAATTTGCTCTTCTGGTTTTATATACAACAGCCTGAAGTAGCAGTTTCCACAAGCATGTGCCTATAACTTGAGCACAGTGAACTAGAGGCCTATTCTCATGATCAGATTAAGCAAAAGCCCTGCCTGCTTGTCTATTTATGGTACATCCAAGTAACCTGTGCCATGGCAGCTAAACAGAGAGGAGAAAACACTGCACACCAGCACAGATCAGACAGCAACACTTGTAAGACAACCAGAAGACCGCATATTACATCCTCACCTGGCTGCTGCCATGACCCATTTATGATTTCTACCTGAAAGCTGTACAATATGAAAAAGTTTTATTAATACACCCGAACTGCAGCCTGAAAACATCTTACACTTGCTATAACAGAACAAAAAAGCAGGCAAGAAAAATGAAGATAAATATTTAAACAAAACAAAACAAAACAAAAGAAATCTCATTGAAATCAACATTCTAAAGTCCATTGCCATGATCCAATCTAAAAGGAATGGACTCAGTACAAAGAAATCAATTTTAAAGAGAAAAAAAATAATACATTTAAAGTACATACAGAAGCAACTCAATGTTTGCCATCAGCACAGAAGACTGAGCAGTGGGAAAACATAGACTGGGCGGCTGCAGAGGTGAGTTTGCCTGGTCAGCTGTGGGTCACTACCACCCTTTGCTAGTTCAGGCCCTGCTCCTCAGCCATCTCACTCCCCCTGGTACCTTGCTAAGCCCTGTGCATCTGCCTTGCTTTTTCACCACAGCATGCTCCATTACCCTGCCACAGTGTGTTATAAAGCAGACAGCACTGCTGGGGAACCTTACTGGGGGAGGCTGTGCAGCAGCAACAACCTGCTGCTCTAAGTATGATGCGCCAAAATCTAGGGCTTTAATTCAGATCAACAGATTACCCAACTGCCCACTCCCATTTGAGTAGAGTTTGACAGAGCTAGAGTGAAACAGAAGCCCTCAGAGTACATGCCATGGGGCACTGGATCCACAGCACTACTTGTTATTTTCACAGATCTGCTCCTATTGCAAAGTGCTACTCACCTGGGTCTGAAGTTTTGGGTCCCCAGAACATGCATGAGAGATACCGTGTCACAGAGAGCATATGTGCTTCACCTGAAGCAGCTAGAGAAGAGTCCACTCTCCTCTTACGTGCAAGTGTGCCATTACGATGAGAATAAAAAATCAAAGGCAGAGCGCAGGTGCATCTCAGCAGGGAAGGAAGTACTACTCTACAGCTTTTAGGTACTCTCCTGCTTACTAAGACCTAAAATTGCTCTTCTTCTTATACACTGCTTTTGTACGTATTGAAAGTCTAATCAACTACATAAGGTGCTCCAAAAGTAACATCTCCTCTTTATTTCTATGGAAACAACAACAGATACAAAGAGCAAAATAGTGTTATTTGATAAGCAAATGTCAGCTACAAAACACTACTTTTCAATTCACTCATCATCATTAGTTATACATTTTCACAAGTGATGAACAAGAGCAAGGATGTCACGTTCATAAAAATCTACACCAGCGGAGGTGACACACTGTTGCTGTCACCACTGAAGAAATGCACTACCCACCACTTCACTGTGCACACATTCACCTTTTGGATACAGATAAGTTCATGGGGCCTCATGTACTAAGGGTACTCAATTGGCTGATGTCATCATAAGACTTCTTTCAATTATTTTTCAAGGGTCTTGGGAATCTGGAGAGGTCCCTGTAGACTGGAAGCTGGTAAACGTTCCAATTTTCAAGAAGGTCAAGAAAGAAGACCCTGGTAATTACAGGCCTCTCAGTCTCACTTCAGCGCCTGGAAAAATTAGGGAGAAAATTATGCTGGGAATTAGTGAAAAACACCTGAAGACAATGAGGTCACTGGTCACAACCAACACGGGTTCATGATGGGAAGGTCCTGTTTCACTACCATGAATTCCTTTGATGACAAGGTCACCCATCCAGCTGACCAAGGGAAGCCTGTTGGTGTTATCTTTCTGGATTCAGTAAAGCTTTTGATACTTCTTTTCACAGAATCTTTCCAGACAAAATGTCCAGCACACAGCTGGACAAAGACGTAATGTGATGGGTGAGCAACTGGCTTCCTTCCAGCTCAGGATATTCTATGATTCACACACACTTCCATGTCAGATGCCATTCTGTCAGACTGCCCCTCTGCTGCCATCTGTCACATGGCAACAAAATGTAACTGAATACTGGTAGGAAGGTTCAATCTGCACTGCCTTATCACTAGCTTATCTACCTCTGATACTGTGGGCCAACATAATAAAACAGGAGGCATTACTTTTGTAGTAGTTCTCATATTTAACATGTGACTGTTTTTTCGTATGTTCTTTGGACACCTTTTTCAGGGGACATGCAATCTGACAACCAAATAGTTTGATAAATTACAGAATTGCAGTGAGTTGTCTGTAGGAAATGGTTTCACTGATCAAAGACATCAATGATGGCATTTTCAGTCAAACAAGTCAGGAAATGTTCCAATCTGCCTCCTCAAAGATCTCCTGGAAACAACCAAATCTACAATTATGGTGGGGTTTTCTTTTTCCCTGATTGACTTTTTTTCTCCTGAAAGCAACTGAAGAACCTGATCACTGTTGATTACACTTTCTCACAAAAGGTGAGAGTGACAGGGCATGTATATGCTGAGATGCCAGAGGTTTGGGCCTTATAGCCCACAGTGCTCCATCTCCCTGAGCTGACCCAGGGGCCAAGCACCTCCCCACCCAAAGCAGCTACGGGCCTTTGGACATGCACAGGAGATATTCTAACCCCAGTCAACCCTTGTCTCTGCTTCTTGTACCAGGAAAGGGGATTAACTGGTTGGATAATCAGACATTGTTTACTCTGCTATAGCTCATGCAGCAAAAGATTAAGGCCAAGATGTTAGTAAGTGGGATCCTAAAGTTAGTAAGCCCATGCTGAAGCACTTAAATAAATGCTCCGTTTTATTTATTTTTAAATCTCTGACCTCCCCATTGCTCCGTGCTTGGGAGGCTTGCTTGTTGCTCTCTGAATGCAGATGCTCTGATAATCTGACCTGTATATCTTGAGCCAAGATTAGAAGAGTATTATTGGAATAAGAAACTCATCCTAAGGAAGAATTAAAAGTTTGGAAAGAGTTAAGAATAGACAATCGCACTCCTCTAATGCCAACCGAGTCAAAACTCCAAGCAAAGTGGAGAAGGAACAGTGAAATACTAAGTGCAGATGCTTCTTCTATTTGCAGTTTAATAATTTAAGAGCTATATTTATTTATTCATACTAATTGACCGATGAAGTTATGCTGTGGAATAGCTGAAGAGAAACTAATTGCTGTCTCATTTTATTTTAATAGTATATTAAAACTCAGGCGAGACTGGAGACCTCTTCTCGACTTGTCCTGATGTTATCTGCCCTGAGACTCTGGCAGCTGTCCAGGGATTTGACTGCACTGATATTTAGGACTAACCTTAGGGGTTAGATTAGGTGATTGTGCCTTTGGCTGTAATGGACCACAAATACGAAGTTTGTTTCAGTTTTATATCATTTTTTCCTCCTTTCCATTTTTTTCTCCATTTAGATTCTGCTATCATTTGCTCATACTGTGCAAAGGGGCCTTAAAGCAGGTGTAGATTAATTCTGCAAAACCCACACAGGACCCTTTAATACCTGTGGAGTAATTGGAGTTTAACTGCAGTGAATCCTGAAGCACACTATATAATGCAGACATTCCCAAGCATTTCTTCAACCTTTTAATAAACACTCCCACAAGCAAAATGAGACCAAAAAAAAAAACAAGAGGAAGAAAGTGCAATACACGTTCAGCTGTACAGAGCACTCCATCAACTCCTCATCCTCCAGCATTTTCCCTACACAGTTTCCATGCTCTCTTGATAGCTAGGTTTTTCCTCTCAGGAAAGGACTGGGCAATTTAGGTTAACTGGGCATGGTGATGATTTGATGGCTGGACTAGATGATCTTAGTGGCATTTTCCAACCTTAATGATTCTGTGATTCTGTGACTCAACAATTCTATGATTCTATGACTGGGAACGCTACAGCACACCCCTTCCTCTCATCCATTCCAGCCCAATTCCCACATGCAGGTTTCCTTCATTACCCAGAGGGCCACCAGTATGGCTAACGATGGAGCTCTCGGCCTGCTGCCAGGGCACATGGCAGTGGGCGGATGGGCAGCTGCACTGTGCCTTGGTGCTCAGCAGGGTGATGGGAAAATACAAAAATCTGACAGCATTCCAGCCTCTTGCCTCATATCTCTTTGTGGTCACTGTGTTACAGATACACTATCCCATGACACTGAGAAGATTCACACCCCTTACCAACACAGCAGGTGGACAGCACCATCAGCAGCATGCGGTAGGGTGAATGAATCCCCGTGTATGTCAGGCCCAGCATATAACCTGGCTCATCCTATATAGCCAGGCAACAAGCCAATGCACAAGAACCCTGGCAGCATACTTGCCCTTTGCATAGATACAAATAAGCTCAGCAGGTAAAAGGCAACAGGAAGGTAGGTCCTTTGAGTGCAGAGTCTTTCATCTTCCAGTTTAAGGACAGACGTAAAAGAAGCCCGCAATCCAAGTTGTGCGCATTCTTCCTTTGAAGCTCTACCTATCTCCCAGCCCAAACTTTGCCATTTCATGACCTCATTACCTTCTAAGGTCTACTCCTCCCTTCAGCATTTAGTCCCTCGGTGGAGCGGCAAGCACTTTCCCTCCCTTCTCAGGAATCTTAATGAACCTTTTTTCTTTTTATAATGTCTCAGACATAGCAAATATTCAGTTAGGTTTGTTTCAATGCCATCAAGGTTCCCTTTAGTAGCTGCATTACTTTTTTTATAGCTGATCATACACAAAATATAGTGCATATTGGAACTCGAGCATCCACATCATGCATGTAGCATAACATGCAAAGCTACATGGGTACCACATTATTTCTTGAGAAAGATGGCACTTGCTATTCTGAACTATGTTAATCCCATAGTTACAAAAACTTGGCAAGGACTTTCAAACCCTCCATATATATATGTATGATGACGAAGTGACTTCCTATCATCTTTCCAGCTCTAATACCTAACAGCTGGGCCAAAAATGCTTCCCTGGTCCTTCATCACTGTTTGATTTCCCCAAGACCAAATGGTTCACATCAATCAAAAAGGCCGCTTCAGTAGGACTATGTCTCATAAATTAAAGAACTGCAGACCTCCTCCTTTGTGAGGTGTAAACAGAACTTGCAAATATTTGGGGGAGGCTGGATGCACAGGGACTTAGCACAGTCCACAGCTCTGAATTTGAGCTTGTCACCCAGCTGCAGCTTAGAGCAGGCAGAACCACTGTAGGACAGTCAGCACTCCTTTTTTTAAGATCACCTTTACACATATCTTAACACTTTGCTGGGGGCAGAGAGCAGCCTCTGCCTCTGGAGCCCATAATCTGACCTGACTGGTACCAATGATGGGATAGAGAGCCTGGAAACTCATCCAGGAGGCAAAGGAATTGCCTCAAGTCTCTCCTGCTTGAATGTTAGGAGTTACCAGATGCTAATATATGAACCCTATCCATGCCTAACATCAATCTGAATGTTGAATTCATCTTAAATGGCAATTGGACAGATCTTTGGGGAATTCCTTTTTAAACCAAAACTGGGGGTTATAAGATGGAACTCTGGGGGGATAAAATAATTCTAAAATAAAATGAAGTAGAAGAACTGAATACCTTGGTTTTACTGACTGTATTATTAAAGAATTAANCCTTCAGCATTTAGTCCCTCGGTGGAGCGGCAAGCACTTTCCCTCCCTTCTCAGGAATCTTAATGAACCTTTTTTCTTTTTATAATGTCTCAGACATAGCAAATATTCAGTTAGGTTTGTTTCAATGCCATCAAGGTTCCCTTTAGTAGCTGCATTACTTTTTTTATAGCTGATCATACACAAAATATAGTGCATATTGGAACTCGAGCATCCACATCATGCATGTAGCATAACATGCAAAGCTACATGGGTACCACATTATTTCTTGAGAAAGATGGCACTTGCTATTCTGAACTATGTTAATCCCATAGTTACAAAAACTTGGCAAGGACTTTCAAACCCTCCATATATATATGTATGATGACGAAGTGACTTCCTATCATCTTTCCAGCTCTAATACCTAACAGCTGGGCCAAAAATGCTTCCCTGGTCCTTCATCACTGTTTGATTTCCCCAAGACCAAATGGTTCACATCAATCAAAAAGGCCGCTTCAGTAGGACTATGTCTCATAAATTAAAGAACTGCAGACCTCCTCCTTTGTGAGGTGTAAACAGAACTTGCAAATATTTGGGGGAGGCTGGATGCACAGGGACTTAGCACAGTCCACAGCTCTGAATTTGAGCTTGTCACCCAGCTGCAGCTTAGAGCAGGCAGAACCACTGTAGGACAGTCAGCACTCCTTTTTTTAAGATCACCTTTACACATATCTTAACACTTTGCTGGGGGCAGAGAGCAGCCTCTGCCTCTGGAGCCCATAATCTGACCTGACTGGTACCAATGATGGGATAGAGAGCCTGGAAACTCATCCAGGAGGCAAAGGAATTGCCTCAAGTCTCTCCTGCTTGAATGTTAGGAGTTACCAGATGCTAATAATATGAACCCTATCCATGCCTAACATCAATCTGAATGTTGAATTCATCTTAAATGGCAATTGGACAGATCTTTGGGGAATTCCTTTTTAAACCAAAACTGGGGGGTTATAAGATGGAACTCTGGGGGGATAAAATAATTCTAAAATAAAATGAAGTAGAAGAACTGAATACCTTGGTTTTACTGACTGTATTATTAAAGAATTAAAATAATAATTAAAAAAAAAGTCAGAATTCATCATTTCACGATTTGTTGACATCAGGCATCTTCAAATAGTTTTTCCAGCATTTCCATTCCCAGATCACGAAATTTCAAGGGCTGACTGACGCCACAGTGGCATCTGTGGACTGTGACAGACTGCAAAATTGCTCATCAAGAGCACAGCCCCATAGAGTACCTAACTTCTCAGGTCATCACAAAAGGCTGAGGTCCCTGTGGGTGAAACTGCGATGCAGTGCCACCATGCCACCTGGATCTAAGCAACAGCTTCACCGGGACTGTTTTGGATCTGCAGCTGTGCAAACACAGACACGTGTTGAAAGCCAAGATAACACATATAAAGTGGCTAACCATATTTATTCAGGAAAACAGGTATTACTAATTTAAGAAAACAGTTAGGTATGAATCAAATGTTGAAGGTATCTTCCAGCAGTCTCATCGCATCCTCACCCACGCACTGGTGGCCCCTCTGGAGCAGAATACTCCAATTTTGTTGCCAACAAGCTGACGACTGAAGAGCTTAACCTTACTCATTTTACAGAAAGGTCAGAACTGCCCTGTGCCTGACCACACATGGGCCCACGGCTCAAAATCTGGAAGTTCTTCCTTACATCTTGAACATTTAGGTTTTGTGGAAAGCTTTCCACAACATCCAGAGATTGAGGAACCTGAGGGTTGTGTTTTGAGCCATGATTTAACCACAGTGAAATACTCGCAGGGCATATGCATTCGGAGAAGTAATGGTCCGTGAGAAGACATCTGTGTAAATCTCTAAAAGGTGAGGTAAGTGTTCCAGCATCCGAGGCTCTGACACAGAGCTCTGCAAAACTGAAGTGAGCAGCCCTGTGGGCAGGAGGGCCACATGCTGATAGCTCCAGAACAAGAGTGAAGGTCACATTCTACTGTTAGCAAGCTCTACCTAGAAAAACAATGCGGTATACTTGCTCTCTGAAAATAAATTCCTCATTTACTTGCCTGACACAAGTTTTAACACATTTGTAAACACAAAGAAGTTGAATTAACTGGCTCCAGAGAGCATTATAATAATTCCATTGCTTGCAAAACTACTGAATAATGCACATATTTTTGAGAGAATATTTCAGCTCTCATATCAACATTGGCTCAAGAACAATTCCAAACTGATAAATGCATTTTTCTTACTTGTGCAGAAGAGCATGAAAACATGATGGATCCCACCTGGGAGCATGGGGGGTTCAGCACATCTCAGCAAGGAAGACATGTGGGTTGTATGAAGGCCTTTCTAACTCTGTAATTGCTCCTTGGTCCTGTCCCTGGCATGGATGATGGCTGATGCCAACACCCTCACAGGGCCACCTGCAGTGGTGCCCGGGACTCCCCTCAATGGATGAGAGGAAACAGACCCAATGGGCTGTGCAACTGGGGTCCTAATATGCTAATGTGAAGGCTTTTTTCAAGTAATCTTTATCATCTGTTGTCTTGCACTGATGTTAGTATTAATAATTTATAGGTCTTCTCTTAAGGCTGAGGAAGAAACAGAATGCTAAGCTCTAACCCGGAGGCAGCATCAACTTTTTTTAATGAAATCGATGTTGCTCTGTACGATAGCCTCACCCAGGGAATATATGGCACTGTTCAGCTTTCCATTGCTTTGCTTTTATAAATCTTTTCCTGAAAACTGTGGTGCAAGGCATTTATTTTAGTCTAGCTCCTTCGTTGCTTCTCACCTACTAAAATAAGGTATGCGGCCTATCTGGTACATCAGCAAAGTGCACGCAAAGGTCACTGGTGAAGCATAAGCTAACAATATAAGAAGCATTATAGGATGCAGCCACTGCCAGGCAAGAGGGAGGGCTCTGTTCCTGCCGTCCCAGCGACTAGCAGGCTGAAGTGGCATAGCTGTGCTACCAGTTTAAGCCAGCAGAATCTCCTTGCTATATTTAACCTTGATTTCCTCAGAGACTAAATATGCAAATCGGGAAATGTGACTCGCAGCAAACACGGCTTCCATAAGAGAGAGCTAAGTTATAGTTCCAAACAATCGAATCGGCTTTTCTTACTCGCAGGGCTTCGCTTTAATCCCTTATTAACGGGATTAATGGCAGGCTTACGGTTCCTGCCACCCCGCTCCCCTCGTACACACACCAACGGGGCTGCTCTCACAGGGGGACAGGTGGATTAATGGCCTCAGTCACAAACCGCGGTGATAAGGCACACAAGCAGCCGAAGGGAGGGATTCCTCGGCGAAAAGGGACAGCTGGGAGATCGCTATCACAACAATGCAGCACCCGAACCCGCAGACAGAGCGATGCAACGCGTGGGAGACCCTTCTGCTGCTAAATTGCAAAACAAAACAAAACCCCTGAAAGATAAACAAGTACGGCACGGGAATAAGTCTTTCCATTAATAAATGCTTACCAGAGGATAAACAAGTAAAGGAATAAAGAACCTGGGAAGCTCAGAAATGTAGAGGCATTTGCTGAAACACAACACCCCTAAGAAACGCAAAGCTCTGGCAGACCGTTATACAACCTCAGATTTCTTTTAATAACAGTTGAAGGTCAGATGCCAGCGCTCTTCCTGGAAATCCTAAAAAGACTGGGTGGCTCCCCAAGTTAGCAGGGCCGTGCCGGCGGCACATTGTGCAACGCAGGGCCATTGAGCGCGGCGGATCGCGTTTCTCCCCAGCAGCTGACTCAGGCACATTGCTGCGGGAAGGCCGCGCCGGCCCCGCGGCATATAGGGCGGCCGGGGCTGGGGTCAGGCCGATCCCCCGCCCGCCGCCGGGTTACCCGAGTTCGCGCCCGGCTATTGACATTCAGCGACGGTGCTTACTCATTACCGGATCAGCAGGGGACCGTCTGGCTCCGGGAGGTTAACCCTTCCCCTGCCCGGCGCTGGGTGCTTTTAAAGAAATAGGAGCTCCCGCTGTACCGCGGGGCAGGAGGAGGCGGCGAAGGGCTCACCTGGAAGGGGGGGGGGGGGGGGGAGGGGGGGGGCCCCGNGGGGGGGTCAAGCGAGTGCCCCCGGGGAGACATCGTGCTACACGGACGGGACAAGGGACACGGGCAGCCGGCTTCCACCTGGCCGGTTGTCCGCTCGGGTCTCTCTCGTTGCAAATGTTAATGGGATCATTACAAGTCTCATGATGGCATTTTTCCTCAAAAATGAGGAAAGGCTGAGAGACCTGGGTCTGTTCAGCCTTGAAAAAAGAAGACTCAGAGGGGATCTGATCCACATCTATAAATATCTAGGGAGCAGGAGGCAAAGGGACGAGGCCGGACTCTTCTCAGCAGTGTGTGGCGACATAACAAGGGGAAATGGCCACAAAGTGATGCAGAGGAAGTTGCACACAATGTTCATGGGTACTTCTTCACAGTGCAGTGACAGGGCACTGGCACAGGCTGCACAGAGAGGTGGTGGAGTCTCCTTCTCTGGAGACATTCAAGACCCACCTGGACGCCTACCTGTGCAACCTGGGCTAGGGAGCTGCTTTGGCAGGGGGTTGGACTCAATGATGGTCTCTAGAGGTCCCTTCCAACCCCTACACCTCTGTGATTCTGTGATGCTGTGACTCTGACCCTATTTATCTGAAGACTTCATTATCAAGATAAATTCCAGTGCTTCTGTCTTTGCCTTTCAGTGTCCAGAGTCCAGACAAGGTACGAGAAAACATAGGATGAGAGGTAAAAGCCTCAAGTTGTACCAGGGAAGGTTCACTTTGGATGTTAGGAAAAACTTATTTGTAAGAGTGGTCAGACCCTGAAACAGGCTGCCCAGGGAGGTGGTGAAATTGCTGTCCGTGGAGGTGTTCAAGAAAGGTGTAGATGTGGTACTGAGGGATGTGGGTTAGTGAGCAATAGTGATGGTAGGTGGACGGTCAGATTAGGTGATCTTAATGGTCATCTAAGTCTTTTCCAACCTTAATCACAGAGTCACAGAATTGTAGGGGTTGGAAGGGACCTCTAGAGATCATCTAGTCCAACCTCCAATTATTCTGATACTAGGAAAACTCCAAAAAGGGATGTGGAGGGTCAAGGATTGTTGCTACTAGCTCACGATCCTCTTAGGACAGCCCTGTGGTTCAGTGGTAATGGCAAACTGATTTACGGATTCCAGGGTTAGCAGTCCTTTAATACATCATCACAACCCATTAAGTTTATTCGTTTCTACCTTAAAAATAAAATAAAAAATAGTTCTGTAATGTGTAATAAAAGAAGCCGCCGTTCTTCTTTTTCCATCACATCAAAGGCCCCTCTGTAAGGAAAGCCTGTATCATTCTGTCACTGAGAACAACAGATGGTGAATAGCAGGTACACAAAACATTCATACTACTCTTTATTTCACCTTCCATTGTAATTATATTGCGTGCCAGGCTCCAAATGAAATGTTGAACTTAGGTATCAGAATTTGGAGGAAATTAATTTTGAGAAATTTTAAATGTTAGTTCAGTTTCACTACATTTTGAGCATAATTTATATGTATTTCAGCATGTGCCAGGTGCTGGGAGGCACATCAGGAGAGGCAAAGGTCTTATCACATCTTATAACCACAAATGATTTTTTCAAATAAACAACTAAATGTAAGTAAACAACCATAGGAGTTTGCTTGCATCTGGCCTCAATTTGTCTTTATTAGTAAATTCTAATATTGAGAACAAGGAAGGTAAGATTTATAGCTCTTCTCAAAGACAGGCCAATGTAAATTAGGTGGATTGAACCAGTTCCAAGTATAGAGAGGGAAAAGGCAAGATCTTTGGAAGTGGGGAATGAAGTGTTTCTGCATGTGGAGTGTATTAGAAGGAGAGGCAGAAAGGCACTAAGTTGTGCATGTCCTTGAAGATGAGGGAATAGTCTTCAGTTCAGTAGGAAAGCCAGTGAAAGAACTGAAGAATCAGATATGATCCAAGAGAAAGGTAAGGTAGAAATGGACTTTGGTAAAATATCAGGAGCAAAAAAAGAGCATATGGTTTATTTATAACTAATAAGTACTCTCACGTTTGTTGTAGTTGGTGGAGGAAGCATTAATGAGTGGAGAAGTTGGATGAGAAGGAGTAAGTCAAAAATAGATGATAAATGTGCATGTTTAACAAGCATTAAGGTAGAGAAGGAACTTAATGAAAGTGCTTGAGATTTAGTTTGTTGGGATATGGCTTTCTTTTTCCAGAGGGATATTCAGGAAGTTCAGCTGACAAGGTAAAGCAAGTAGTTAGCGAGGCAAAGTGGAAACAAAGAAGTTAACTTGCTGAGTTTGTGAGAGATAGTGGAAGATGTGGAAATGTGTCATAGCATGGGAATGGAGGAAAACAAGAAACATGAGGTGTTTCTGAAAGCTGGAGAACAGGTGGCTTTCAGGGAGGGAGTGTAGTCACCCTAAAATGGAAGGGAGGAAGAGCTCACTGGTGGATGCTGGTAGTGCTGGAAGCCATTTCTATGAGCTAGAGGGAACAGAATGCAGACTGCACATGGAGAGCAAATTAGCTGAATAGGGCCAGAAGAATTTTTTTTTTGTATGTTTAAGACATATGGAGACAAAGAAAGGAAGCATATGGAGTGTCACTAGAAGATGGGACTGGGGTCAAAAGAGATGGTAGGGGAAACAATAACATGTTTCAGAAGCAGAGAAGAGTGGATGAAGATGTCTCATTGTTTCTTCATGCTCCTCCATCTGCCAATATCCATCTGTTGTTTTTCTGTTGTACACTCAAATGTCAACTCCAGTAACTGTTTAATGTGAAATGGATAATCGTGTCTCCCTTTCTCACTCATTTTTGGAAGACAACAGTGAAAAAAGAGAATTGTATCTTCTGCACAGCACTGGAAGGGTGGGGAGAACCCATTTGTTCTCTGCAACCTAGAGCTTGGTGATTAGAGGATGCTGTTCTGGGAAGCGAGAAAGGTCAGATGTGAATCCATAAACCTGAGAAGGGCCCTGAACTTGTGTTTCCTGAAGCCCATCAAAGTGCTTAACCACTGCTGCGTTCTATAAAAGGCACTGATATCATCACCAAATCCCAAAGGAAAGGTGTAACAGGAGAATGTACTCTGGGGAGAGCATTCACTACCTCTCTGCAGCCAAGGACGCTCAAGGTGAGGCATTGAAGACACCTGCTCTTGGTGGCTCCCTGCAGTTTCCTCTCTCCTTGGTACCCTGACTACTTTGAACCAAAGCTTGAGGCATCAGATCCTGGTACGTGGAAGCTGATGAATCTGTCTGGAGAAAGTGTCACTGGTGGCTGCCTGTCCCACACCGTGGCAGTACATCAGGTTTTGCATTGTGGAGGAGGCTACTGAGGGTGTGTGCTGATGGTACAGTCTCTGCAGACCCCTGCTAGCCGCTGGCACCTTACTGGTGCTGGTAGGAAGGCAAAGGAGGAGAGCATGTGAGAGGGAGGATGTTGGTGCCTAGCTGAATGCAAGAGCAATCTGAGGGAGCTGATCACCTCTCTCGCATTCTATGTGAGCATTGAGGTACCCCACTGCCACTACATTGTTTTTTTGCTCTGAGAGGCAGATGCTTGCCCACCTTCACAGTCATCTCCCTACCATGGTAAGGTAAAAGATGTACCCCTGCATCATCACCAGCTGCCAGTGACTTAAAAGGTGAATCCACACCACCACTCATTTCCATCCTGGCCAAACACAGTGATTGTAGCCAGGCTGCCGTGTCGAGCTGTGGCATGGAGCTGAGCCAGCTCCTCCCAGGTCAGCAGCATCAGTCCTTCCCTGTTACACCCTCAACTATCTATCTGCACTTACGATTTTCTCTGTTATGTTTATGATATTAGAATTTGTCTTGCTCTAGCCAAGACTCCTATTCTCCGTTCATGCACGAGCCTGTCATAC
This sequence comes from Odontophorus gujanensis, assembly GCA_013399175.1. Taxonomy (NCBI): domain Eukaryota; kingdom Metazoa; phylum Chordata; class Aves; order Galliformes; family Odontophoridae; genus Odontophorus; species Odontophorus gujanensis. The sequence goes on along the minus strand of VXAB01011486.1, from coordinate 702,660 downwards.
TATACAATTACAGTGGAGTCAGGGCCTGATCTGTACTATAATTATAACTGAGTCAGTTACAACAGACTTGTCTCCTGACCTGGTTCTAAAATAGCACTACATATTTTAAAGCAAAAGGGATTTTAGGTGTATTCTTCAACCATATTAATGCTTCACACATCTGGCATTTAAACCTGGTTAATTTCTGATAAAGCAATACTCTTATTAGCATAAGCAGGAAATGGTCCAAACTCACTGTTCATTAGCATTCACTAAGCCAGCTTCAAGCACCCTCTTTGAATGTCAGATATTTCCCGCTTGCATTCCCTCCCCACTTTGTATGTTTGCTGCTTCCTGGCATCCTTATCAGATGATAATGGATCAGTCTGGAGTGATGATGTCGCATTTAGATACTGAGTGGAACTAGTTTGGCTGGTCTGGAGTAATCAGGCCTTTTAACAGGGAAATGAATTTAAATAGGTCAATGAATCTTACAAGCCTGTGCATCAGAAATTATCAGCACTGCGGAACTTGCAGGCTGGGGGATAAATTCTCTTTCCAGCAGAAGTTCATTGATGCCACTAGAGCAGCGAATAACATTTCACTTATGTTTAAACCATGCTTTGCCTTCACGGGTGGTTTGGAATCTTTTCAACTGGAATAAAGGTGTTTTTATTTTTGACTGTGTATACAAAATACTATTTGAAATTAGCTTGACAATCTTGTTAAAGCTAAGGAAGCGCTTATCTCCCTATTCCTGAACTGCAGCTGTAATACTTAGGTCTTACAGCTCACCCTCAGCCTCCTCTGCGCTGAGCTGAACGAATCAAGGGATCTCAGCCACTCTTCATAGATATTCTCCACCAGACCCTTCACCATCTTTGCAGCCCTCCTTTGAACACTCTCTAACAGTTTTATGTCCTTTTCTCTACGGTAGAGTCCAAAACTGCACACTGTATCTAAGGTGAGGCGACATTGCTGCAGTGCAGAGCAGGACAGCTTCCCTCAACCAACCAGCAAAGCTATGCTTAATGCACCCCAGGATACTGTTGGCCTTCCTAGCTGCCTGGGAGAGCACACTGTTCCTCATGTTAAACTTGCTGTTGAACAGGACTCCAAGATCCCTTTCAGAAAGGAGCTGCTCTCCAGCATTTCAACCTCCAGTCTGTACATATAGCCAAGTGAAGAATCCAACCCTTGCTCTTGTTGAGCTTCATGCAGTTGGGGATTGCCCAGCACTGTAAATTTGTCTGGATCTCTCTGCAAGGATCCTCTCCACTGTTTACAGAGTCAGCAGTTCCTCTCAATTTAGTACTGTCAGCCAACTTGCTCAAAACACCGTCCAGTCCAGTTAATGAAAACAGGAAAGAGAACTGGCCCTAAAATGGAGCTCTGGGGAACCCCGCTAGTGACTGACTGCAAGCCTGATGTAACCTGTGAACTACAGCCCTTTGGGCTCAAGCTGTCAGCCAGTTGCTCACCTATCACATTATGTTTTTGTCCAGCTGTGTGCTGGACATTTTGTCTGGAAGGATTCTGTGAAAAGAAGTATCAAAAGCTTTACTGAATCCAGAAAGATAACACCAACAGGCTTCCCTTGGTCAGCTGGATGGGTGACCTTGTCATCAAAGGAATTCATGGTAGTGAAACAGGACCTTCCCATCATGAACCCGTGTTGGTTGTGACCAGTGACCTCATTGTCTTCAGGTGTTTTTCACTAATTCCCAGCATAATTTTCTCCCTAATTTTTCCAGGCGCTGAAGTGAGACTGAGAGGCCTGTAATTACCAGGGTCTTCTTTCTTGACCTTGAAAATTGGAACGTTTGCCAGCTTCCAGTCTACAGGGACCTCTCCAGGTTCCCAAGACCCTTGAAAAATAATTGAAAGAAGTCTTGTGATGACACTGGAGTACTTTGTGATGGATCCATTGACCATGGATCTAATTTGAGCAGCAAATCCTGTATGGTTTTAGGGTTGACTGGGGGATCATCATTACCACAGTCACAGTCCTCCAACTCAGGGCACCTGGGATCTCAGCCCATCANCAACTGGAATAAAGGTGTTTTTATTTTTGACTGTGTATACAAAATACTATTTGAAATTAGCTTGACAATCTTGTTAAAGCTAAGGAAGCGCTTATCTCCCTATTCCTGAACTGCAGCTGTAATACTTAGGTCTTACAGCTCACCCTCAGCCTCCTCTGCGCTGAGCTGAACGAATCAAGGGATCTCAGCCACTCTTCATAGATATTCTCCACCAGACCCTTCACCATCTTTGCAGCCCTCCTTTGAACACTCTCTAACAGTTTTATGTCCTTTTCTCTACGGTAGAGTCCAAAACTGCACACTGTATCTAAGGTGAGGCGACATTGCTGCAGTGCAGAGCAGGACAGCTTCCCTCAACCAACCAGCAAAGCTATGCTTAATGCACCCCAGGATACTGTTGGCCTTCCTAGCTGCCTGGGAGAGCACACTGTTCCTCATGTTAAACTTGCTGTTGAACAGGACTCCAAGATCCCTTTCAGAAAGGAGCTGCTCTCCAGCATTTCAACCTCCAGTCTGTACATATAGCCAAGTGAAGAATCCAACCCTTGCTCTTGTTGAGCTTCATGCAGTTGGGGATTGCCCAGCACTGTAAATTTGTCTGGATCTCTCTGCAAGGATCCTCTCCACTGTTTACAGAGTCAGCAGTTCCTCTCAATTTAGTACTGTCAGCCAACTTGCTCAAAACACCGTCCAGTCCAGTTAATGAAAACAGGAAAGAGAACTGGCCCTAAAATGGAGCTCTGGGGAACCCCGCTAGTGACTGACTGCAAGCCTGATGTAACCCGTGAACTACAGCCCTTTGGGCTCAAGCTGTCAGCCAGTTGCTCACCTATCACATTATGTTTTTGTCCAGCTGTGTGCTGGACATTTTGTCTGGAAGGATTCTGTGAAAAGAAGTATCAAAAGCTTTACTGAATCCAGAAAGATAACACCAACAGGCTTCCCTTGGTCAGCTGGATGGGTGACCTTGTCATCAAAGGAATTCATGGTAGTGAAACAGGACCTTCCCATCATGAACCCGTGTTGGTTGTGACCAGTGACCTCATTGTCTTCAGGTGTTTTTCAGTAATTCCCAGCATAATTTTCTCCCTAATTTTTCCAGGCGCTGAAGTGGGACTGAGAGGCCTGTAATTACCAGGGTCTTCTTTCTTGACCTTGAAAATTGGAACGTTTGCCAGCTTCCAGTCTACAGGGACCTCTCCAGGTTCCCAAGACCCTTGAAAAATAATTGAAAGAAGTCTTGTGATGACACTGGAGTACTTTGTGATGGATCCATTGACCATGGATCTAATTTGAGCAGCAAATCCTGTATGGTTTTAGGGTTGGCTGGGGGATCATCATTACCACAGTCACAGTCCTCCAACTCAGGGCACCTGGGATCTCAGCCCATCATGAGTTGAACTCTTTGATAACTCAACTTCATCCTCTGTATTTCTTCATATGTAAGAGCTCTAAAATTGCCAACATTTGGAGGATAAATTCAACATTGACAGTGCTTATTTTGTCTTCAGTTCAACGCAACCCTTTCAGAAGAGATTTGGGATACATTTTCAGGATACATTAATCAGCCCTGTTTTCAAATTCTCATTGTTGCATTTGCTGTAAAACACACCACACCACTTAACACCTTTCTCCAACGTTTCTTATATCTCCCTCTGTTGTATAACATGTTTGAGGCTGTCTATGCTTAAAAAATAGTGCTTTCCTGTAGTAAGTTTTTAAAAAAATGAACTAGTACAAGATTACTTCTGTGAGTTCAATGATATAAGCAAAAGTCCTGACATCTGTCTATAAAACTAGATATGCATATGTTCCAATATTTATAAGACATAAGCTGCCAAATCTAGATTATTTTCCATTGTGCTACAACCTATTCTTCACTATGCATGAGAGTATGAAACAGAGTTCTTAACTTGTAAGCCATTAACTGCTCATAAATGGTCTGTGGAAATCAGCTCAAAAAAGAACGCCTGTTGCCCTTAGCTTTAATATGCTATCCATTGTTCGCACCTCTCTCAGGAAATATTTAAATGGTTTGAAAAAGAAAAAAGGCTGAAAATCATGGGTTTGGAATAGCACTTCTTTTAAACCGAAAATGAGGTAATCGACTCTGATCTTGGAAAGATTATTGCTCTCTGTTTTCCAGTCACGCCATTGTTTGCTTACTGAATACTCTATTTCTAAATGAACATGGTGCTTTGCACCCTGGCCCCCTTGTACCTGATGCATCCCTGTACAGCTGCAGTCCTCAGATGCACCTGAAGAGTGCTCAGGGAGCACTGGGTGTTCAGGGTTGCCTGCCCATCCGTTTGATCTGGATAGTGTAGTACCATCTGTCTACCCAGGCTTCTCCTGTCTCTGCTGGATAATTGCATAGTACTCTCTGTGCTTGCTGTTCTCTGCTTATACAACGTTTTGCATAATGGTGTCCTGATTCATAGAAGACACTGCAGTAAACAAATACCAAAAAATCCCAACCCTTTGGTAGTGAGTAGATTTACTAAAGTCAGTATGTACGAGAAACCCAAAAGTTAGTCTTTACATGGGGTCTTGGCATAGTGTAGAACTGCATGATGCTGTGGGCTAGTTCTGGGAGCTTGTAATCTCTAGAATGAATCCTTCCATCCTTAGCCTCCATCTCATGTATTTCAACACAACCCAGATCTAAGCCAAACAGTGTCTTTGCCTCCATATGCTGTGGTTCATGTGAGGCACTATCCGTGCAGCCCCTTGGAAGCCTTGCCATTGCTGCTGGCAGCGTTGCTGCCCCAGCCAGCTGTGGTGATACCACAGCAATACTCCTTAGGCTCACCCAGGGTACCTGTTTAATTTATAGATCTTGAGTAGTGCTGGCTCCCCTCCAAATCTCTGATCTACTAGCTGTTTTTAATGATAAATTACATATGTTTAATAGCTCAGCTATTTTGTTTAGCTCCTTCAGAACTTTGAGATGAATAGGCTCCAGTCGTGGTGATTTATTGCAATTTAATTTGTCAAGTTGTTTCAGCACTTTTTCTTGCGCTCTTCTGACAGCAGTTCACCTTCACAAACCAAAGACGGGTATCTCCCCATTCTCCTCAGAGTGAAGACCCCCACAAAAACTATTTGGTGAGCTCTTTCTCTTCTCCTGACCTTATTTTCTCCATCTCCACTGATTAAATTTAGGGATTTTACTATGAGCATCTTGTGCTCAAATCCTTTACCACCACAGTTATGTCATGTGATCCTTTTCCATCAATTTAATAGAAGATATAATTTTGGCCTGGGTTTTTTTCTAGAATCTCTCTGCTCTACATTAAAATGTTTTCTTTTGATTTCCAGCCTACTCATGGCTGTTCTCTTTCCCCAATCATTGTTCACATCTGTTTCATCTGAAGTAATCCTTCCTGAACACGGATGATCAGATGCCCAGAGTGCCAAGTGAGGTTTTCACTTTCCTTTCTTCTGGCTGCCCAGGCTGGCTTCAGTTTGTCTTTCTCCTTTTCATCGCTGATTTTTATCAGGGCTTTGTATTTATGCAGAAAGAATAACTGTAGCAAAGTCTGTAGGGTACTCGGCTGGTTTCCACTTGAAAGTTCCCAATTTGTGTGAGATTTCTGCTACTTGTCCCTGAGCATGCGACCTTGCAGTTGGTATAATTGAATTTAATCCAATTTCTATTACTCCATTTGTCATTTATTACTTTCCATGTGATATCCTAATGGTCCCCTATATTAATAGTACCTCAACATTAATATTGTGATCAGCAAATTTCATTTGTGCGTTCCTATATTTGAGCCAAGATCCTTAAAGAAAGATTGGCTGGTTTCAAGACTTTTCCTTGCACCATCCTCCAACACCCTCACATCTTCCGTTTTAATGCTCCTAAAGAGCATCCTTAACTAGATCTACAGTACTTTTGCTAACACTGGCTTTATTTAGATTAACTTGTTGTGTGACAGTGTATGAAATTCATTGTTAAAATCTACCTAGAAGAGTTTTACTATATTTTGCCTGCCTAAAATATCTACTTTGTCAGAGAGGGATGACAGAGTTGCCTCACATGACCTGCATTTGGGATGTCGGTTTTTCTCCCCTGTTTTTAATCACTCTTGTGTCCCACTGCTGCCAGGCCAAAGAATTAATTAAAAAAAATAATACACACACACCAAAAAAACAAACAAACAAACAACAACAACAACAAAAACACTCTAAAACACGACAAATGACTGAGTTAATAATAATGCATCTAATTCTTTAGTACTGTCAGCAACTCATTAGATCAATTTTTAAGCCATACTAAATGGGTTGGTCCCCGTGCTTGATTTTTCTTCAGCATCTGGTGTTTTTCACAGCTGTATGTGGTTTTAAAGTAGCTTTTTGAACTCTGTAGATCTGTTCTGGCCAAAGGAATGCAGTGAGAGATTTGTGTCACTTCTCAAAGGTCAAATGTGTAACCATGTTGGTTTAGGTTGTAGCTATTTTCTTCTCTGTTTCCTAATTGTTCTGTTTTATTTGGTCTGGGACATGCTGGCTTTGATGTAACAGTAATAAAGGATCCCTCAGCATTGCTAATGACCCTGCGTGGGAATTCCCAAATCTTCCTGAAGAAAAAAATCCTGGTTTAGATACCCCCAAGTGTATTACCATTCTGGAGAACATTTTCTCCAGCAGTATATTAACATTTGCAGACCACTGCCTTTGGAAAGGACCCTGTGGGAGAAATTGCCCCGAGCTTGTGAGTCAACAAAAGACACTCCCTCCTGCAAGGCTGGCAAACTTCTAGTTACGAAATTGAAGAGATGAATCAGTTGGGTGTCAGTTGACCAGGGAACGCTCTGGGTGACTGAATCTGTGTCGCATAGGGTGACAACAGGTAATGGGTGTGAAGTGCCCTGGCAGCTGGGAGATATTTCCTAAAGGAGGAGATTAGTGACTGAGCAGCTAAATGGGTCACTGAATGGTGATGGACTGGGGGGCAAGCAGTGAGCGAGGGACAATCTGCAGACCATTTCGAGTATATGATACGAACCATACCAATTGCATCTCAAGTCCTTGAAGTGTGATACACGCTTCCTGAATAAACTTCCCAAATAAGTTGTTTGCTTTTAAATGGAGATTGTTGAGATTTCTTAAATAACAATCTTTAAAACATTTTCTTAGAAAGCTCCTTACCTAATTTTTTTCTGCATTAGAGATTGCAATCTTTGCAAACTTTTTGGAAAAGTGTCTTTGGGGCTTATTGCACATTCAAAGGTCATGGATTTTTGTTTTTTGTTGACTAGAACCACAAGTTAGGTAATAGAAATTGAGAAACCTGAAGTGACATGCAAAATGATGATCTTCTGATTAGGAAGCATCCATTAAAACAATAGAAAAAGCTTCCAACTGTGTCAACTTTGAAAACTGTGTTATGCGAATAACTCACTGAGGTCAAAGTATTTTGCAAAATCATCCCCTTCCCTCCTCACAATGATCATGATCATGGTGCACATGGCCTCCTTAGACAAGCATCATTGCATGTCCTGACAGTATGATGTGGGACTGAAAGCGTGTTTTAATTTTCACACAACTGAAGCCTTCAGGAGAAGCTTCAGAAGGTACAAAGATACCTTCAGATGAGAGGATGTGCATGCTGAGGTTTTCCTGTCTATCAGGAAGCAGAAGGCATTGCAGAAGATCTAGCCTAGAGATCCACTGCAAGGCAGGAGGTCCTCATTCTTTATTTTCCAGTTGCTTCCTGATAAGGACATCACAAAGCGACCTCTCAGTGTCCAGATTTTTGTATTGTTCTTCCGTGGAATGGCTTTTGTGAACACATATGCTCTACCCTGGCCTGAGATAACGGATTTTTCTTACTGCCATTCTGGTTTCTAAAGTGAAATTGTGAAGAGTAAGCGACAGATGAGAATTTGCCTACCATCAAGGACATGATACACCAGAGAGATGTCACAAAATGTCACGTTCCTGGTCTTTTTCCCCTGCTTGCTCCATGGCTCTGTCAGGCACATGGATACATCTGGTCTGAAACTCCCGATGTCTGAAGAACAGCCGCTGGCTTGTGAGGACCAAAAGAGGTACCATGGTGCTGTGCCATGGGAATGCATTAAATACCTGTGGCTCTCAGGAGCCAGTTGTGTGAGTCCTGTTTAGAGAATGGGACAGAAACCATCTACGAGAGGGGCCCATGTGCTGACAGCTCAGGAGGCCAAATTGGCTTCTCTTGGGTAGGCAATCGGCTGCTGCTGCTCCCTTGACTCCTTGGGGCTGCCAGGGAGGGGAGAGGCACAGTCTGGTGTGTGCTCTGCAATTCAAGAGCCTCTCCCTGACTTCTGTTGATGTGTGTCCTTATTTTGTGCATTGAGGTAAGCCTGCACTCAGTAACTGCGCACATGGGGCAGCTTACTTCAAAAGAAGCGATGCACTCCCTTTCATCAAGGCAGAATTTGGAAAAGGAAAATCTGTTGAATGAGTTGTTATCCAAATACCTGCAAGGACAGAAGAAATGAGCACCACCAGCAACAAAACACACACAGCCAGGGACGTCTCTTACATAAACCTTTCCATGACAAAACCTTTCCTACAAGTTTGCTGGACAGTGTTTATATTCCAGCCTTGGGAAATAAATCTTGTGTCATGAAATAGGAACTAGTTTAACACTTTACCACTGCTATCATAACGAATTAATTTGATATTCATGGGAATACCACATGTGCTTTTGTAGGTGTTCTAGTACCACTTCACTCTCGCTAATGGACACTTAAGTTGTACTGATTTTTCCCCAAAGCCACATAACGATCTATAATATCCCTGAATAATTGCACGTTAAGTGGAAAGTAACAGGGTTGACTACTCCCAGAAATATGTCAAAATATTTTTACTATTTTAAGTTGTAATTTGAATATTGACAGGACCTACCAATACTTCTAAATATGCAGAAGGTTTTATGAATGGAAGTTCTGGAATATTTTTTGAGGGTTAAAAAGTTCTCAAATGTTTTTTGCTGAATAATTTTGGCAGACATCTGCAGAGTAGAAAAATTGCATTAAAGGGAAAAAAAGAGAGAAACCCAAATGCAAGCTCAAGTGGTATATAAAATGTAATTATCAAATAATAGCTTACACTCCACAGTTTCATTTATACTGTTGCTTGAAACAAAACCTTGGTTGCAGATGATTTAAAAGCAGAATAGCATATGAATTTTGTGGGGGAAAAACTTAAAAAATCAGTGTTCTTTCCAAGTGGATAAACTTCACTACATGTGTATGCTTGATGGATAGCTTTGTATCTACATGTTAGTCCTACTCTGAGCCGGAGTGAATGCAGCTCATGACAAGGTGTTGTTGCCCAAAATTGCCAAGTAAAGTGAGTGAGGAAAAAGCTCTGGACCCCACTTTTGAAATGTTGGCCGGGTGCACATCTGCCACATCAGCTCTGCCTGGGACCTTGTAAAAATTCCCCTTGGCTTTCACCTTTGGCTTGACTGTACACAAAAATAAGCATACCTGAGACGTGCAAGATGGGTTCCATAGAGCATGTCTTGTGTGTCCCATCTGCTTTATGGTGCAGCTAAGCAAGCAACAGGGGTGAGAGTTGGGTGGGAAGGTTGCCTTATGAGAGATTGATGGAAATGATCTGTTGCAAAGAAGATTGCAGCAGACATGAGGAGCCCACAGGGACAGGAGCTCTTTCTACGCACTTCTCACATAGTGGCCGCTGTGATGTCACAGAAAGAACACAGAGAAGCTGCTGTAGCTCTGTCCTTGGGTGAACCCCAAGTGTCACGTCAGACCTTAAATGTGAATGAGCCAAAGGCACCCTGTTGAGCTCACATTAATAACAAGGGGAAGATCCAGGAACTGGGCAGGGCAGGAGAAGTGGAGCAGGACATCTGTGTCCTCAGGAGGATCTTGTGGTTCCAGGAGGAACCACTGTAGTACGTAGGAGTCCTTTAATTAGAGGATTTACTTGTCGTCTCAGAATTTAAATTACATGCTTTGTTGTGCCTAATCGGGTGGCTGCTCTTCAGAGTCACAGCACCTATTCTTGAAGGTACAGAGAAATTTCTAAGTGCAAATCTCAATATAAACCCATCTGTTGTGACATTCCTGTAGTGGGATATGGCAGTGCTTAAGAAGCATCTAATTTTTATCTAATTAAGGATTATACCAAATGAGGGCTCAAGCCTTGCTCACACGCTTATGAAACAAGCATGGCAGCACTGACAGGATGGCAAAACTAGCTGGAGGAACGGAGGTGCACCCCATGAGATGCAGCCAATGTGTGAGGAGACAGCAGGGTGAGGAACAGTGTGTGAGGGGAGCCTCCCTCCCAGTGAGGATGAGGAGCAGGCAGCATCATCACAAAACACTCAGCATCCCGCAAGGGCCCAGTGTGATCAAAGGGGAGCACTGCGGGAGGCTGACAGTTATCCCGGTGGCTGCTCTGCTTTTCCTTCTGCACTGTATTAATGTCAGATTGGGGTGAGCTGCAGCTCTCCTCTCCTACAATGTCTTTCATGACACAAAATGCTGTCTCCCTTCTGAATCACAGCAATTAAAATATATGCATTCAGTTCACCCCATCTGACAAATTCACATCTCCTTCTTCCTCTTCAGGAGCCTTTTCCAGCTCAAAGCACATTTATTCTTCAGAAGAATAATTAACCCCTTCCTGCTTAGAGCTTTGCTTTGGATGAATCCCCAAGTTTGAGGCTTGGATAGTTACAAATAATAACTGATGGCCATTAAGGAACTGCTTCTTGCATTTCTAATGTTTCAAAAACATTGTTAATGTTTTAGGCTATACTTCATCTGGTAAATATGCTTTTTTCTGCATACTTGCAACTGTGAAGCAAAGTGCCTCTGAAGGCTCTGTGTTCCTCTGGATCTGAAATATAAATGCAAGAAAAATTTTGTCTTTATGGAGTTGGTACATGAAGTACTGCTGCATTTAGGCAGCTTTCTAAAGCTCTGTTTTTCCCCTCATTTCCCATGGCACTACTGGGCTGCAGTTCTAAGACTGGCAAATAGGTTTTGACGGTATGTGGGAGCCTTAGCATTATTCTTTGGAGTAATGCTTAGTCCTGTAAACAGCACCGTTTGAAGATATTTTGGTGGGGAATTTCTTTTGCCATTTTATCTTTTGCTGTTGCAACATCAGGAACAGATCCACTGAATTGAGGAGCCCAGAAGCAATTCCTCATGTACACAGTTCTGTGTTCAGCTTAGACATGGATGCCTGCTACCTACCTTCCATGAGAAGGAAATCTGGTTGTATGGGATCTGCTGTACCACGCAGGGTCACTGTCTGGGCAGCTGGGGACCAAGAGGCTGAGTAGAAATTGGAGGGTTCCTGTGTTCTGGTATCTGACCTTCCAGAGACAATTTTTACCCAGAGCCCAGTGAAAGGGCCTTAACAGTAGGTCTAGGCAATGCACTGCAGATCTCAATTCCCCTATTCTGTATGCATCAATTGAAACACTAAGCTTAAGCTGGAGGCATTAATGTTGCATGATCAGAACTCTTAAAACCCAAGAAGCTCAAAACACATTGCAAATTTCAATTTTCTACCTAATCAGTGCACTTCTTTCAATTTTACAAACAAGCATATTTCACCACTTCTACTTTCAATGACCCCCCAATATCATTCTTTTATGAGTCAACTCTAAACATAGGAAAAGATATTTTAAATTATCTAAGGAGAATATTAGGCACATTTAAATGCAAGACCAAGTAGAACACGTGTAATTTCTGTTTTGAATGAATGATAATATTATACTATTTGCTATTAAATTTCATTTGCAAAGTTAGCCCGAAGAAACAGTAATAAGTATCTCACCAGAGCAATTCAGTGCTAAGCTGACAACACAGGCAAATGTAGTATTTTCCTTTTAACAGTGTCCATAAAAGAAATAACCAAATACTTTGCCACTATAAATCAGCAGTTTTATTGAATAGAAATGTTCCAGTTTACATCAGTGGAGTTTCTAGCCACAGATCTTGATAATATTTAAGGTAATGAGAAATAGCTAAAGTATGTTAACAATCAGGATTAACATCTGGAGTGGACATACGTGGTTACATTTGCTTGTGTTTTTTCAAGTCAGTAGCTGAGATGCTTTATGCAAATCTGGAAAGAAGCACAGATGTCAGCATGAGATCCAAAGCCTAGGTTTTCTGGTCTATGATCCAGTCCTTGCCACTTGTCAGCAAGCCCAGAGGGCTGCTTTATGTTCACTTAAAATAGAGGAAACTCACCCTGGTCATATCCCCTGCTGCTTGCCTGCAGACATCTGAGCGGCAGCTGGGAGTCCCCAAAGAGAAGAGCACGCACAGGAGTCTGATTCTTTGACATTTAGGGTAGATGAACAGCTCCAAGGATCTGGGACAGATAGATCCAGAAGCTGGGATTGGGAATAATGCTGAAAAATTGCTTCACGTTTTGAGTATTCTGCCTCTTTTTACATGTAGCTTGGGAATAAGAACTAAATTATGAGTCCTGAGGGGTTGAATGGATTACAAACAAATAGCATTAAGGTAATTGTCGGAGCATTGTAGGAGCAGTGTACCTTAAGGGCAAGGATGAACTAATGGCTATTCCTTCCTCCTGGTGCTACATCTAGAGAACAGTAAAATAGTCCAGGCGGCAGCTGCTTCCAAGCCAGGTCTACTACATTATCCATTTCTGTAAGCTTTATAAATATAGGAGCTGCTTACCACAAATTCCTTGCAGAATCTTTAGATATACTCATATGAAGGGAATTCAAGGTCAGCAGTCCCTGAAGGCTGTCAAACTATTTACAAGTTTGCTATTTATAAGGGCTAGTCTGGGAGTCCTAGAAGCAACGAGTTCTTAGGCAGGCAGTTTAATTTCTGTGTGACATAGGAGAGGTGCTGTTTCTGTGCCTAGATACCATTGCAGTTCTCTTAAATTATATTTTGCTATCTAGATCTTTGTAGTTTCAGACTCACCCCTTAATTGCCCCACATAACCTGAAGAACAAAGACAGCAATGAATATCACCAGAGCAACTGTTGTATAATAGTGTCAGGGATGACAAGAGCTAATTGGAACTTTAATGATTAATATAGATTATTAATCAATTGACTTTTGGAGTATAGCCTTCCATAAAATGAGGATTCGTTGCGATGCCACAGAACACTCTCCAAAGAAGCAAATTCCGCAGGAAAATAAAAAGTAGGGCATGTTGGTTTCTGCAGACCAGAAAAAGCACACTACTTACTCTTGTATTAGACTTTGGAACACTCAAGTGAGGTGGAAAATGTAGAAAAAATTTTCTGACCAAAATGCAAACATCACAGATTCACAGGAGCGGATGTACTGAATTCAGATAAGCCTCTCATGGAGAGACTAGTTGTTCCTTCCTCAGTAATGTTACCAGTGAATATGTGTATACTGTACCTTTTGTTCTGCTTGGTAAGTGCATGATACTTACATCCTAGAAAGGCATCACTCATTCGAGGAAGCTAATCCTTGAAAACCATTTTATCTGGATGTAGTAGCGAATGAGAGTAGTACTTCTGATCTAAGAGAGAGGTGGTAATGCATACCCATATTCTTCAGCCTATGTGCTCTTACTGCTTTTTTAACATGAAAACAACTCCATAGATCCCACCATTCTCCCCTCTTAAAAACTCCTCAGAGAGGTTCTGGGACTTGCAGAGGACTTTATGTCTCTGTTGGGAGTTTCAGAAAGTGATATTTTCATAGAGCGCTTCCACAGGGTCTTCATTTTTTTCGAGATGGCTGCTTGGGACTTGCTACGACAGCAGGGAAAGGTGAACAGCGTGCAGCCTGTGATGCAAATGCAGGCAAAAATCAAGGAAAGCAATGTGAGAGCAACATCGCTCAAGCTGTCAGATGGGCGAGTGAGCCTCGTGAGCAAGCTGAGTTATGGCGAACTCCTTCTAGGAGGGGATTGCAGTAACTGAGCCTTGCTCTCCAGCATTTATAAGGGTGTCCTGGGATAAATAAAGGCACAGCCTCGGTAAACTCTGTAGTGAAAACAAACACCTTTGATCTGAACTAGTTACAAGGCTCTATAAAGCATGAGCATGGCTGATAGTAATGACAAGATTTGTGCCTTCTTTTTCCGTCTTGACAGAAACTGTCAGAGACCTCCTGGCTGGAGAAGCGCTGAGGGACAGGCCCTGGCCTATAGGCCTGCAGGAGGCAGCGTGCTGGGCACAAGGTCTGTACCAGAATATGCACCAGAAAAACAAAACCCCTCTGAGTTCTGACCAAGTACCTGTCTGCATGAGGCCAGGCCTACTTCTGGCAGTGGTTGTGTTTCATCAGATAGAAGACATTCTGCTTATTTTAGGATCTTACCTCATGCGTTCAGACACAACTGTGTGTCACACTGAGCCTTGTTTAGAAGCCTGGGGAGGATTATAGAGGCATTTCGGAAATCATGTGCTTATGAGAAGTTTGAATCAGCCTTGCTGTCTATAACCAAGTCAATGATCAGCCCCTCGAACCATGTGATGGGTTAGCAGAGGAGCAAGGGACATGCAGGGAGATGATTTAGCAGAGTTTCACTCAGCATTCAGGCATGCTAGCATGCCTGAAAATAAGGGATACATTATTAATTGGTTAATGTTTGCAAAGTATTTTGACTCTGGGAAGTGCCAAGTGTTCTTCTTCATTAATTTTCAGTAAATATATGACTAAGCAGTATATGTAATAAGGACACAAAATGTGGTAAGTAGACAGAAGACCTGAAAATACACAAAACGTTTAAAAAATAGAGATGTTATTAATGGGAGAATAAAGTGTTCGAAGTGTCGGAGTAAATACTGAGTTGCTGCAGCTAGTTATCCATTAACTCAGCACTAGTGTAGGGACAGGCCTGATGGCCCTGATGATCAGTCAAGGCAGCCAACGCCCTAAAAGACCTGTGAGGCTGACCTCTGTCACCATTTTCCTTCTAACTCTAAATCTGGCACAGCCCATACGCGGCAGGCCTTCCCTTATCTTGTGGGGCTGCCTAATGTCTGCTCAAAGAGTTATATGCACTTCTGTAGCTCTAAAGCCTGGAAAATCACTTCGGGATGGCCCTGCTTAGCTGCAGGGAGGCGCGCTGACACCGGCCCAGCCGCTCAAGCTGCTGCATGTTCATCCCCTCCCTCTTCCTTCGCACATCCCCATCTGTTCCTTTCCAGTCTCTCAAGTGGGAAATAAACTGAGTTAGAGTCAAACTGTCAAACTCATAATATTCGAGTGGGTTGAAAGTCACACCAACAGGATTCATGCAATCCATATTTCATTCAGTGCAATAAAAATGCAGTCTTGCACACAGCTTAGAAATCAATTATGTTTTTTAGGAAGACTTGGAGAAACAGTAGGGACACTTCAGCAAAATGATTTCTTGCCTTCTTTTCCAATGAAGTAACTTTTTTAGTATTACTATGGCAAGGTCCCAATACCTGAAAACAAGATCATAAGTGCCCAAGCCATCTGCTCCTGCCCTTAAGTCAAAGTCACAGTCCTCAGTTTACAACATCATACGTGGAAGTTTATGACGTTACAAGTCCAGGATTGTCACTTTTGTTGGCAGCTAGCCAATGGGATCAAATGAATTAAGGAGCAAGCTGTGTCCTTGAAATCTTTGGTCATAAAGATGAAGACTGAGTGGATGCCTTTCCAGCTGAAAGGAACTAGTGTTGCCTTCACAGGTGGTTAGCCTATCAGCAATTTGTCTTATGCACTGTAAAAATAACCAGGAACAATCTTGTGGCATTTTAAGCATGCTTTCTGTGTTCTTTAAGACACATTTTCTCTTTTTCAGCTGTTCTGCACATGCAATTATGTACACACGTGATAGTTTCTGACCTACGCTAAGATACTAAATGATAAATCAGCTTCTAGGGCCAGATATACAGCTGATGCATATTGACTTTATCTTAATGCAGTCAAGGAAGCTAAGCCAAATTTCTACCAGCTGAGGATAAGGAACACAAAATATACTTGATATGCCACAGTATTCTTCTGTGGCTGGAAATTTTTATTACATGTGGAAGTATTGAAATTGCTGGGGAAACACCAGTTGATTGCATCATGCAATGTGTAGCTGTGATGTGTATCAATGGAAAGCAGCGTGACAGCTATTAAATAAGAAACAAGTAGTTTCTTATTTACAAACAAGCCATTCCAAAATGTGTAGCATTTAGTAGTTTTGGAAATGAATTCCTCAGATACAAGAAGTCAGCAGTGTTGTTAACTTTCACTGGTTAAAGGTCTTGATACAAATCTGGGTCTTGATGGTCTTACTCTGTCCCGTGGCTGGATTGACGGGATTATTAAAAGCACAGAAACTTTAACTGAATTTTAATGAACTGGAGACGATTTGAATAAACTATGCAGCAGCTCAATAGTGTTATAGGGATGCTGGGAATATGTCTAAACACCTACAGAACAGATGAGCATCACACAATAGGAATGCAAACCCAACATCAGCTAGGCATGGAGATCAGCTTGAGAAATAGACTTTGAAAGTTACGAGCTGGAAAGTAAGAGATGTTCTGAGGGATTTTCAGCAAGGATGCTGAATCATTCATTGTCTAAATCGCTTTTAAACCATCCCTTCGACGTGGTCAGCACAATTTCTCTAGAAGAGCTAGAAGTATTAGGAATTATTATCCTAAACCTAGAGAACAAGAACAAAAAAAAAAAAAAAAAAAAAAAAAAAAAAACTGAAGAAGAAAGCAGTTTTATTTATCCATTTACAATGTGTTAAGTCACTCCATTACTACTGTTCTTAGGAGACACAACAATTAGTTTCATGGAGGAAAAAAAGTCTTTTCAGAATATACTTAATTCCCAAATAACTTCATAGAAGATGGGAATTAATTATGATCTTTACTCTAAAAGACAGAAATTATACTTTGTTTCAGGAAGCAACTTTAATCTTTCTTTCTTTTTTTTTTTTTTGGTGGGTAACTTAGAAGTAACATCTTATTTTGATCAGAAAAAAATATTCATTCAAACAAATTTTAATGAGACAAATGCCTTTGACTATTTCTAACACAAACAAGTTTGCTTTCTGGAAAAAAATGCAAACTGATGCTAAATGGTAGGTCAGTGTCCTGTGCCATTCTGAAGTTTTATTTGATGATTTCCATGTAAAGTTTAGCTGCAGTGATAGAGCTAAGGATCAGAGGAGGATAGGATTTTGTTTACAAGTTTAACTTTGTTCCAATTAAATTCAATTGCAACTCCTTTACCAGGAAAAAAAATAAATGTCCTGTTGTAGGAGTATGAGAGATCCTTTTCATCTCTCTGTCCCTGATATAACTATTGCCAGTGGGCAGGCATTGTGCTGAGCTAATCTGCAAATTATTGCTTTTTTTTCTCTCTGTTATTTAGCAGGTAGCAGGTCTGTATGTGGCGGCATGTTTTTTTAAACAGAAGAGGTCATATTTTGAGAAGTGAAATGAGAAACCAACCCTCTTTGCAAGAAACATTGTAAAGTTCTTAGGTCCTTGAAATCCAATTCCCATTCGTTTTTGAAATTAATGTTGTGAGTTCCTAAGTGACCGGGGGACTTTTAAATATTTGACCTAAGATGTCCTCCCCCCTTTTGCATGTTCCTCAGTTTCCTGCAAAGCTGAATTCACGTGGGCCTCTTGTGGCAAACATGAGCTTGAAACCTTTTGAAAACCAGTTACACTTGAATGATGTATTTAGCAACTAGTAGGCAATTCTGCAAAACCTCTAATGTCTCACCCAATGTCATTGTCTCTATGATCTGCATGCATGGCAGATGTGTTGAATGTATCAACATTCACAGTGTTAGTCTCCTGTGGCCATGGGAGGTGGAGTGTGGGATGGGCTGCCCTCAGAGCCAGGTCTGACTTTGTTCTGTCTGCACAATATCTCGCACAGTGGGGATCCTGGGCTGTGACTGGGCTCCAAAATGCTTGGAAGTGCTACAGCATTAACATACTGTGTTTCATGCTCATGCTATGAAGAAGGCACTATTGCAAGCATAGGGAGAAACAAACTAGAAAGGAGGCGAAGGTAGCGATAGGTTCTTTTTCTTCAATACAAACTACCCATAAAATATCTCTGTGTGTGTTTCCTTTGCTTATTTATTTTTCATTATGATATCTGACACATCAGAAAACAGGAAAGCCATTTGCAAGCCTAAGACAAAAACTAAAATGATACTTGAAAATGATTCTTTGTGAAGGCTTATTTTGATTTAGTTACACATGAACTAGTCAAGCAGACAGGCTTATTTTGACTTGGTAACAAAATTTAGCAACTGGGGACAAACAATTGTCTGCTATTATCATTCCTGCTGCCAAAATACATTAGGTTCAGGAACATCAACTAAGTCACTAATGCTAAAAGAGAATACACAGCTACCTACACTGCTTCTAAAGAAATGGCCGTATATACGCATACATCCAAGAAATTACTTGTCCTGTTACAAAGCAAAATATCTCAGACATGGTAGTCAGTCTATTTTTGTGTCTGCGCACTTCTCTCTTCAGTGAAAGACCATGCTCTCTGTCGTGAACCTTGTATCCAGCTTAGCTTTTTAAGGTCTGTACTTCATCAAAAAGTAAATGCATGCCCTAATATGCTGGTGGTTGGTTGCCAGCCTAAGAGAATAGGAGACTGTCTGGAAACGGTACTTAGAATTAAACGTGCCCTTTAAATGTGAGCTAAACTACTTTCTTCTGACATCTCAGCTACGAGAAGTCAGCTAGCTTAGAAAGTTTGTCAGGTTTCAGCCAAATAACCTGCTTTTGAAGTGCAGGCCCAGATCCCTGGGTTATGTCTGTGTTCTGAAATAGATTGGGGTAAAAGACAGATGTTCAACTCCTGTGCCTTCTTCTGTTCTCCAGAGTAGTCAGGAAATAGTTTAGCCAATGGGGTCTGAAGAAAAGCAGACAGCTCTCAACTATATTGAATCCTTACGTGGATTTTTTTTCAGATGTTCAGTCACAGCAGTTTTCCACGATCAAAGAAACATAAAGCAACTGTGGATCCAATAATTTGGATCCTGGAAGATGTCATGAATTTACAAACATGGAGAGCAGGAATGTCTGTAGAGTATGTGACTTCTGGGGTGCTGGCAGACTTCATGAGCTGGAATCTACCAGACTGGGATATTAAGAAGTCCACTGACTTATAAAAGTAATTAGTTAAAAGATGCTCAGTTTATATGGTGTTTAAAGAAGATAAAAGTGAACAATTATCTAGCATTAGATTAGTGGTTCTGGAGAGAAGCCTAAGGGTTAGGTTTTGTCAGCTCCTACAATCCCAAAAGGAATCAAAAAGGGTTTTCCAAAGGATTATCCAGACTCCTTAAGGAATGGGACCAAGGTGTGGATCCACTAGCTCCTATGGAGATGTGCTAAAATCCAGACTTGCCAGTAAGAGCAACATTAATCCCTTCCAGAGCATACAATGAGCTGATGTCACAGGTTATAATGGTGATTGTGGTGGACTGTGTGTTGCTATCCATGAGACAAGTGGAGAAGCTCATCAAGGTGTCACCACACAGGGTATTATCTGACACTGAATCCAATGCAAGATAACCTTCTGCTTGTATCTAAGCAACGCTGTGGAGATCAAATGTACGCACAGAAAGTCAGACATTAGCTGGGATAAACAGAGAGACAGAAGATGTTAAAGGTATGAGTGAGATGGTGTCTGAAGCTAGGAACCTAAGGAGTAATAAAAATGAAGAAATCAAAGATAAACTTCTAGATCAGGAGATCTGCAGTAAGAAAACAAAACAGTAACATTCATAACAATATCATGGCAGGACTATGTTCGGTCTTCACACAGTCTTCAGTTTTGGTTAAGTATGTGTAAAAAGATGTACATCTAAATATATTTACTGGTAATGCAAGTTTTAATTGCGCACAAACCAAACTGACTTTAAAATTAAAGAGAGAACTCAGAGATTCACTAGTAATCTGCATCTGCGAAGGGTATACAAGACACTAGGCGTTCTGAACTGCCGTTAGGAATGCACCTACACTGTGTGACAGATACTTCATTCTAGGGGCAAGAGGTGATGAACTTAGGGCCAAGAATTGTTTGTTACAAAGACTGTAAAGATTATGTACCAAGTCGCATTACCCCATAGATCACTACAAATACTTTGACAGTCATTTTATTTGACAGTGAGCAAGGCTGTGGTACAGCTATTAGTCGAAGCACACTATATAATGATGTCCACCTAAAGTGGATGCTTATTTAAGGGACATTTTCAGGAAACAGCTTGCTTTTAGGAGCAGCCTGTAAGTGAAATGCACTGTGCAAGATTTTTAAATCTTGCTGGCTTGCCTTTTGCCATTTTACAGCAATGAGAATGTTAATGTATAATAGAATTAGCATTTAGGAGAAGCCTAGAATACAGTTCTTTACAATATAGCCCAATACTTATTATTCAAGACAAGTGTTCTCATAGTGCAATTTAAGCCCCCCAAAATTACCCATCATTACACAGACAGTCCATTTAACATTCTGAAGCTAATCATACAACAACCTACCTTTTCAGAGGAGATGCAAAATCTCACTTGAGCTTTAAGTTCTTATTACAAGATGAGGTTTCAATTGAGAATTTCAGCTATAAACCAAATGACCTTCAGTGACCATAGACTGGAAAACCTGGTGACTAATCTAAATAGATTTCCAGGCAGGGGGAAAAAAACTCCACCCAGCTCTTGTTTCTAGTTCTCTGCACTATTAGGGGAATGACAAAGACAAGCAGAATGTGAAAAAACCGTGACTCCAGTGACCTTCGTGGCTTTGCCCTGGAAAGGTCAAGAGTAATCAGCAAAACTTTAACTAGAGCTCAAATTCAGCTTTGTCATCCTTAGAGGCTGGCAAAATTAAATAATCTGTTCTTATGCTCTATAAACAGCTACAGTAATTGGTTGTACTTTCCAGCTTTGGCTATGAAGACATATTGACATGAGCTGAAATTCATAGGGATGGTAGTTACATGATATGTAGCAGCCTACAACTAGATCCCGATTTCAGTTTATAATGCTGAAGTCACACTCACATTCCTTAAAATGAGATCATACCAGGATATAAGCACATACCAGATTATCTAGCATGAGACTTTGCAGTTTGTCATGCTTGCAATCTAAGGTAAAACACATTTGAAAAAATTCCTATGAGACTGAAAGGCATAAGACAGTCAAAGTATGCAGAAATAAGTCATGTGAAATAATAATAGAATGGGTAAGCAAGAAAAAACTTTCTGAGGGCTATCTGACCTTTGAAGTGCTTTCCTCCTTTCTTTTATATGTCACAAGGACTTCTATTTATTTATCATAGAATCATAGAATTGCTCAGGTTGGAAAAGACCTTCAAGATCAAGTCCCACTACAACCAAACCATACTACTCTAACTCTAACAGCCCACCACTAAGTCATGTCCCTGAGCACCACATCCAGAAAATTTTATACACACACAGGGATGATGACTCAACCACCTCCCTGGGGAGCCTGTTCCCGTGCTGGACAACCCTTTCTGTAAAGTTTTTCCTCATATCCAACCTAAACCTCCCCTGGTGCAACTTGAGACTATTTCCCCTTGTCCTGTCACCTGTCACCAGAGAGAACAGACCAACCACGCTCTTGCTTGCAATCATCATTCTGGTATTTGAAGAGAGCAATGAGATCTTCCCTAAGCCTCCTCTTCCCCAGACTAGACTGCCCCAGTTCCTTTAGTTGCTCTTCCTAGAGTGTATTCTACAGACCCTTCTTTGGACCTGCTCCAGCACCTCAATGTCCTTTCTGTATTGAGGTTCCCAAAACTGAACATAGTACTCAAGGTGGGGCCTCAACAGTGCTGAGTAAGGTTGAGGGGGGAGAGAGGGAGATTTCTCTCCTAGTCCTTCCCTATTTAATAGTACCAGTACTTCCGTATTTAATAGCCATTCTCAGTGCCATAGGAATCACTGTTTTGGATCAGACCCCAGTGACCCAAGTTCTCCATCTTCCTTCCATTAATGAGCAGAAACTCAGAGAAAGTGTGAGGAAGTAAAGAAGGAATAAACAAGTGCTCTAAGGGAAAAATTCTTTCAGTGTTCAGGAACTGGCTTATTCCCTACAACATAAGAAGGTATATACTTTCCAGTATGACTTGAAGGAAACCTTCTGTTTTCTGCCTTTCTATCTTGGGAGTCTGCTGTTGTCCTCATCAATATTTATGTAGTTTTTAAATCCTGCTGAATGATTGACATAAATTATGGCCTCAGAAAACAAGGTCAGCAGACTAATTTTGAGGGCAAGGAACATATGTTTATTCTTCTACATATGTTTAATTTGTTTAGTCTTTCACTTAGCTACTTTTCCCCTCAACAGTTCTGTTTAGGAGGGCACTTCATAGCATCTTCTGTTCTATATATTGTCTTCCCTTTGGTCTTCATGACCCTAGTCACTGGTGGGGTTCTGCAGGCCTCCACTGTTAGGGCCAGTTCTCTTTAATATTTTCACAGATAACTTGGATGCAGAATTAGAATACATACTAAAGAAGTTTGCAGTAACACTAAATTGGGAGGAGCTTCTGACTTCCATGAGGGAAGAGAGGCCTTGCAGAGAGATCTTGACAAGTTAGAGATATGGACAATCACCAATTGCATGAAGTTCAACAAATGCCAGTGTCAAATTCTGTATCTGGGATGGAGCAACCCTGAATCTAAGTACAGACCAGGGAACAAGAGGCTGGAGTGTGGCCCCACAGAAAGGGGTCTGGTATTCTGGCTAACAGCAAGTTGAATGTAAGTCAGCAGTTTGCACTGGCAGCCAAAAGGGCCAGTTGCCCTCTGGGGTGCATCAGATCCAGCACTGCCAGCCAGGTGAGGCAAGGGATTGTCCTTCTCTCATCCATGCTAGTGTGGCCTCACTTTGAGCACTGCATGCAGTTTCTTGCATCACAGTATCAGAAGGACCTAAAGCTACTAGAGATCATCCAGTGCTCTTCAGTGAGTCTCACATCCATAACTAGGAAGATTATGGAGCAGATCCTCCTGAAAGCTATGTTAAGGCACTTGTGAGATGAGGAGTGATCCAAGATACTCAACATGGCTTCACCAAGGGCAGATTGTGACTGACCAGTCTGGTGGCCTTCTACACTGGAGTGATGGCATTGCTAGACAAAGGAAGGGCAATTAATGTCACTGATACAGACCTGTGCAAGGCCTTTGACATGTCCCTGTGCCACATCCTTAATTCTCTAAATTGGAGAAATACAGATTTGGAGGGTGTACTATTCAGTGGATAAAGAATTGGTTGTAAAGCTGTAGCCAGAGATGATCAATGTCTCGTTTCTGTGTTCAGGGGGAGGCCAATCATGAGTGGTGTCCTTCAGGGATCCATCCTGGGCGCTCTTTAACATCTTTGTCAATGACATCGACAGTGGAATCAAGTGTACCCTCAGCAGGTTTGATGATGATGCTAAACTGGGTGGTACAGTTGATACAATATGGATGCAATCCAAATGGATTGGGATAACCCTGATGATGTGTTCCACATGAACCTAGTGAGATTCAACAAGGCCAAGTGCAAGGTATTGCACTTGAATCAGGCAATCAGAGTTCTTAGTACAGACTGGGAGAAGAACTCATTGAGTGCAGCTGTGTGGAGAAGAACTTGTGGGTCCTGATGGATGAAAAGCTGGACGTAAGCCAGCAGTGAGCTCTTGTAGCCCAGAAGGCCAATGGTATCCCGGGTTTCATCAAAAGAGCAGTGACCAATGAGGTGAGGGATGTGCTTGTCCCTCTCTACTCTGACCTCATGTGGGCCCATCTACAGTACTTTGTACAAGGCTGGGGCCTGCAACACAAGAAAGACATGGAGCAGTTTCTGAGGAGGACCTTGAAGATGATCAGAGGGCTGATCACCTCTCCTATGAAGAAAGGTTGAGGGAGCTTGGCTTGTGCAGACTGGAGAAGAGAAGACTCAGGGGAAACCTTGTTGCAGCTTTACAGTACTTAATGTGAGCTCCTTTAATTCCACTCTGTCTTTCTTTGGTCCGGGTGGGGAAGCCAAAAACACATAAATATGACAGTGTGTAATTGATATCTCAGCATATACTGTTTTCTGCAGTTGTCTTGACTTTTGT
Source organism: Odontophorus gujanensis (assembly GCA_013399175.1). NCBI lineage: Eukaryota > Metazoa > Chordata > Aves > Galliformes > Odontophoridae > Odontophorus > Odontophorus gujanensis. Next base: position 678,533 of record VXAB01011486.1, on the reverse strand, counting down.
AGGAAGCATCAAAAAATGATAAGCATGTTTTTGTCTTTAAATTAAGTAAAGGACCATTAAATGCTCTCTCCTGCTACAACAATCTAAAAATAATGGCACTTACCTTGAACTTTGAAAGGCTCCTTTCTTCTGCGTTCAGATACCAATGATGTTCTTGAAACATAATTAGACTGGACATCTTGCACTGCATAGCATTAGTAAAATTGCATCTGTCAATAAGGGATACCTGCAGCATCTTGTTTTAGAGCTGTTAAAGCAGTGACCACCATTTCTGAAAAGTGTAAAATCTGTAGGGGGTGGAAAGGGAGGGATTTTGATCCAGGGTTCAAAATCAGTATCTGTATATCCTGCTTCAAGTTCAGCTGTCTTCAGTGAGTGTATGAAATAAATGTCATTTATCATGAGTAAAATTGACAAAATCAATCTTTTGGGCAGGCACTATGGCTATTGGTGTCTGTACGTGCATTGAGCACATTTGGTAGTGGGGACTTTCCAAGCAGAATATTTTTGTGTTTGAAAATGGGAAGAGAGTTTGGTTTTCCTTGCCTGTATCTCCCTCCAAGGAGAGAGAGTGGGAACATATCAAATAAATCAGGATAAAAGTGTGAGGAAGCAGCAAGGAAGAGTGACAGAAATAACTCCCTTTAGTTTTCCCATTGTCATTCCATCTTTGCTCACTGTTGGTGATGTATTAGATCAATGATATATTGGTTATGTTGGTTCAAAAGCAACTGCTGTGATATGCACACAACATCCCTCTAACATGTTTTCCTAAGTGACTTTGGGAAAGCAAGTGATTGGTTTTCAACTAGTATGTTCTGTGATAGAAAGAGAAGTTGTTCTATGCTGCCTCAGTGAAGGTATGAGAATCAGTACAGTATAAACTGTGAAGGAAGAATAAATAATGTATGCAGTTTCATCAATACTTATTACAGAATAACATGTAAACTACTCATAAGTTTAATCATAAGGAAAAATAAAGTAATGAGGAAAATAAAAATATTAATTATTACTTAAAATGGTATTTCCTTTATTATGCCAGAATGAAGCTGTTAATATCTTACCAAAGGCAGACAGAGAGGGATGTTCTCATAAATGAGATCATGGATTTTATCTGTTCTCTTTTTTCTTCCTCAATTTAGGAGGAAAATTAATATTATTTTGCATCTACAGTTGTGTGCAATCAGTGCCCAATCTTATACTGAAATTAAGTTTATGTTAAAGTTAAAATATTCTCCGTGCAATAAATGATACTCATATCTTTATGGTGGATTTAATTATAAGGAGTTCTTATGGTTATTAATGAGAATCGCTCATGCTAAATAATTTTGTAGTTACTGAAGATCACCCTTTCTAGTACAACCTCAAAAAGAAAATGTTGTCTCACTAGTTTAAAGTACATGTAGTCAAATCAGGATGTAATTACATTATGTGATTAAATGATTTAAAGTCCACTTTAGGGCAGAAACTTCAGTGCTGGATAATGGCTTGATCCCAGTATTTTATCCTCACCCTGTCTCCAGGAATAAGCTGCTGCAGAAACTAGAAACCATTGCATCAGGACAAAATATCACCATTAAAAAGTTATTAGAAGGGGCAGGAGCAGCAGGAACGTACTGGTGTTCTGTTTTTAAAAAATAAATGATCCATTAATTCACAAAAACAACCCCATTACTGCAGTAACAAACTTAGTTTAAGCAAATGTTCCTATCAGCATTATTCAAGCTCAAATTTGATTTAGTTTGGAAAAGGGATGAATAAAGCTCAGGGTAATGGCAACCTATTAGACCATGCAGACCTTAATAATACATTTGAGAAAGCATGCTGAGAGAGTGACATGAACATCAACAGAAAAACCAAGAGCATGAGCTGCAGAATAATGGAGAATTTGTATTTGAAATCATACCAGGGAACGCAGAGGGAGAAACACAAGCATGAGCATCATGTATCTAGCTATAAATCAGAGAGAATAATCATATTAATGATTGTTTCCCTACAGAGTTTCAGTTTGTTTCTTCATTCTATTTTTACTGAATCTGATTTTTATTCAGGTTCAATTAATAATAATGAACCTAAAATTAATTTGCATTGTCATTTACAATGAGTGCTTTGATCATGTATGTAGTTGGGACTATAATACAACATTACCATATTATGCAAATTGCACTTTCAGCATCAGCTACGCATCTGTATATCATTTCTCCGTGCCGGTGGTTTACCCATTCTGTGCACTGTTTCTTTGTGCATTGACTTACAGGGTGCTGGAAGCTTGGAGAATCTGAGGAAATAGTGCTATAGGTGTGCTCTTTTGTTATGTTATGTCTCTGAGCATTCAAAGTTGGCACCAGCTGAGAGGATAGCTTTATTTTAACATAGATGGCACATCCTGTGTCTTTTAAGACTGTACTATTCTTTTGGCTGAATTGCTCTGTTGAGTTGACACAGCAATGAGTTTTCATCTAGCACTTTTTCTTTCTGTACTGACCTGAAAGTAGGCTACTGAACATGCATGAAAAGTCAAAGTACTGCTTTATTTTTCTGTGCTTAACACAAGTGCATCTCCTCTAGGACCTCTAACGTTTGCAGCATATATCTGTTGAGAATCGGGACCTAAAAGGAAACAGAGCCTGTACTGTAATGTATATAAGGATATGATTTTTACATTAAACTTATTCATTCATGGCACTAAACACGCTGTGAGATATGTTGCATTTCAGTGGTTAATGGAACCACTCAACACTATGTCAGCTGACTATACTTTTTGGCACTGGTCAAGTTTCAAATTGCAGTGAGCAGACTCAAAAGTATTAGTAGTTTACATTTTTACTGTGCCTTTCATCTCATGAAATGCTGCCTTCCTTTACAAACTGATGCAGAAACTGTATAATGATTGTTTGATCTACTGCAGCGCTGTAGAATTCAGTGGTCTACAGCAACATAGCTGTTTTGGAGAGGAAATGAAGACTGTTGTATCCATTTGAAACACAGTAGGAATGTTGGAAGGAAGAACGTAATTTTCAGATTGGGCATTTGGCCAAGTCATCAGAATTTGCACACTTTACAGATACAATTACTGCAGTGGGATCTATAATGACCACAGACAGTCAGAACTTTGCTCTAACGTGTCATCCAGTGATACACTTGAGTTACTCCTTGCATCCTCTCACCATGCTGACTCATGGGCTAACAGATGAGAAAATTCTCTTCTTTTATTTATCTTTATTTAGGTCCCTTAAAAGGAGCCCTAGTTACCTCACAAAAATGAACCAAACAGCCAAACACTACCAAAATAAAATGTTAAGCACAGTTTCCAGTCTCTTTAATCTGTGCATGAAAACCTGGTCTGTTAGTCAAGTTAATGGTTATATAACTTTAGATCCCCTTCTCCCATTGCTAAATTATTTCAAAGTCTCCCTGTGGTCTTGCTCCTGCCTTCCAGAGAGATTATGGCAAAATTCCTCTGATGAGGTCACTAGGCCCCCAGAAGACAATTCACTCTGCCATTTTGCCACACTTAATCTACTTGACAGATCAGAGAAGTGCCTGAAGGAAGGGAAGGGGAAGAACAAGACCACCAAGCATGCTGTTGAATCGGCTCAGCTTGTCTTTTGCAAACTTTGTCCCTAAGAACTCATCCTGTTTTCGCTATTTACCTTCCTAGGATGTTCTTCGTGACTTATCCAGTATCTTAGTATCTTTCAGGTTAAGAAACTTAGCTTGGTGCTACCTGGTGAATGATCAACACTAGATATCGTCAAAATTATGTATTTTAATGATTCTTCACTGAGTTATTCATGTGCTTTAACTTCTAAACATTGATAGATGAAAAACAAAGGAACATATTAACATCAAAAAATACAGTTCTTAGTCACTCAAACTTAACTGTCAGATATTTGTTGCTCACTATGCAATTAAAGATGATCTTATGCCCTCAAAGCAGAGAAATGGTAAAAAAAATGGGGTGAGAAAACATTTTTATCTTTCACATGCATGCAGATGCTGATACTGATAAGAGTGAAGAATCATTTTAGTTTTGCATAGATAAAGAAATTGCTCTTGGCAAATAGATTGATGTACCTGTCTATGCAAGCAGAGAAGAAGAATTAAGAAAGGAAATAGATTAGTATTCTGCTGAGCATGTGATAATCAAATATGATTTCAGGATTGGCAACTGGACTAATAGCAATTACTGTATTAAACCGGGGCTTTATATTTCTGATATGCAGTACTAACTAAAAGATAGTTGCTTCTCAAGAGTAATGAGCCTGATTCCTCATCACTCATCTTCTTGTTTAATTATTGTGATGATTTCAAAGTAAATCCATTATGCCACCAAACTGGAGTTTTCCTTTCTATGTTGTGTTCATCTTGCATGGGCATCATGACTACTCAATAGGTAGACAATGAATAATCAGGCTTAGTATATTTATGTTCTATGTGAGAGTATGAAAAGCATAAGAAATGTAGTGGACAACCACAAAAACTTAGCTGTGGCTTGTTATTTAAATACTAGATACTTAAATGCTGTTACAGCCAACTCTGTGGATAGTAAAATTAAGGAAATAAAAGGAAAGGATTTTTTAAAAAAGGAATCTGGCTTAATCCCAAATAATGCTTTTTCTTCTCTCATAATGATTTATTTCCAGTTAACAAAAGTATGCACAGCAGTACTGAATAATATAAGAACAAGTCACCTGTAACCAATCTTGCCATTTAAAACTCAAAACGTCTGCTCAAGAAGCATCCGATATCTCTGAATTTTTGGTATAGGCCAGTTTGGTTTTAGTTTATTGTTTTGTTTTGCTTTTTTTCCTACTTTATTTTGACAGTTCATAGCTGAAGATAATCAATCTGAAATTAAATGATTCTATATTTTATTCATATCATTCTTTGATTCTATGAAATTGTGAAAACAGCTAAGTGGTAAAAGTCAGTAGCAAGTCTTGTTCTAAAGTCTGGTTTTTATGAAGATATCCTGTCTGTACTGTCAAAATGGATTAACATTAGAAAGTGATATCACTTGTCACCTGGAAGATAAATAGATGTTAACACAAATAAATCAAGTTTTGGCTTAAAATGTGAAAGCAACATGATTAGCACTCCTTTTTATTTACATTTTTCTAGGAATGATCACAATTAGGTGCTGGTCTGATCATTCATATAAATATGTATTTTTTATAAACATTATTTCTATTTGCATGAACAACATTCAGATCTTGAGGTAATGTGGCTATATGTATCTATATGCTAGCACTGAATTGGTGTGGAGAACGAAATAATTGCCTACATGCTTCTGTTACCAACTGTTTTTCAGGATTACTGGCTTTGTGTTTAAACAAGTTATTCTAAGAACATGAACAGTCTTGAGCTCACTTGCTTATCTTCCAAACCAAAACTGTACAAAAGGAACCTCCTCTCCGGGAAAGAAGTAATATTTAGTTATTTTCCAGAAGACCTCGATGCTCTGTTGAGCATGCAAATCCACAGAGAAATGCCTGAAAAATTCCCTAGAGTTTCACTGCTATTTTGCCATCAGTAATATCAGCAAGGCAGGGCAGAGACTTTGCCTCTCTAAATGTTCTTACGTGGACAAGTTCTACCAATAGTTAGGCCAACAGTTACCAATAATGTATCAAAAAACTTGAACCAGGAATAAAAAAAAAATAAAATAAAAACGATCTATGCTTCAAAATAGACAAGAGCCTTAACATGTGCAAAATAGAAGCTGGGAAAGAATGCTAGCTCAACTTACGGTCTCACTCTGAAAGACTTTGGAGTCCTCAAGTTTGGGAGGATTTTACCTTCAGTGACTTGAATCCTTGAAAAGACGTATCTGTGACTGAACTGATGCAAGACGTGAATCTGTCAGAACAGAAGATGGAAACACTCAATACCTTCTACATAAATAAGCAACCAGAAGCTACCTGAGCCACCAGGTTTAAAGTACAGCTTTCAGCTATTGCTACTTATAAAAGATTCACTTTTGAAAACATCAGCTATGGTGTCATTAATTACTTCTTTCAGTGTGACTGCCTGAAACTGTAACAGTCTCAAAAGCATCCTGAATGAATCTTCATACTAAGCCAGAAGGTTTGACAACAACTACAAAATCAACCTTTTATCTTGCCTCAATCTGAGAGTTGTGGTGATGACATCTAATTCAGAGAGAAGGTTGATCTGTGTCAGGCTGGGATTTAATGTTAATGAGGACTGCCACAATGCAAAACACAGCCTCATTTTTCTGACCGCTTAGCTGAAAAAAGTCACAAAAAACTTTTAGATGACTCATTTCCTATAGCTAGCACTTCTGTAATTTTCCAGTGATATAAAAACAGTTAGTACTGGTTGAAATACATTAGCAGCTTCGGTAATCAGTAGATGTAACCACTTCTTGTCAGTTCCATGGGCCATATCTTCATCTGGTGTAAATCAATGATGCTCCAAGCAGTGTAACTGTATAACTTTGCACACCTCAAAATAGCTATGTATGCAAATTATTGCCTTATCCATTACTGCCGTTGTCAATTCAGACACCTGATTTACACCGGATGAGTTTGCTCCATATATTTAGAAGTTTCTGCACATTCCTCAGAGGATCTGTAGCTGTGAATAAACTTTCAGAATAAGCTGGGCTCATGCTCTCCATTATCTATCAAATCGACGTTCAATAAAGCGACACCATTGCACATAAATCACAATGTAACTATTAAATCAAGCTGAGTTTGTATTGCTTTTCTTACACTGTTGGGTAGAATTAACCACATGGGCATATGTGAAGAGGCACACTGTAATCTTTGGAGCTGGAAAAAAGAGTTAAAAGCCCCACCCAGCTCTCACAACCTAACCTTTGGAACATGCAGCTGATAATGTGAAACAGAACATCATGCCCTGGAGGAGATACATCTGGAGGTCAGCTCAGTCAGATACTGTGGAACTGTTCCAACAAAGCAATCAAATATCTAACAAAACCTATATAAAAAAAAAAAAAAAAAATCACATCTTTGCTATAAAGACATCCAGGCTAAGCTAGATAAGGGTAGAGAAGCCTGATTTAATTTTTGTACCCCTATCGGGCAACCTGAGCACTGAATTTTCCATCCATGAACACAAAGTGAGGTTTCTAACTGAAGCTTATTAAGACTTATTTTGTCTAACCCAAGCATAATAAATTCGTGTGTCAAGATCACAGTTGATTGTTCATCAGAGAAAAGTGAGACAAGATAATCCACTTTGCTGAAAACGTAATGCTTTAGGAATGTTACCAACTACTGCAAATGTTTAACTCCCTGTGCTTCATTGGTTATATAACAAAAAAACCATTCAGGGGCTGATTCTTATCTCATGCTTGCATAAAGCTGTGTCTAGACTAGGATTTGAAGGTGTGTTGTTTGAAAGTGTCAGAAGAGAGGTCTAGCTGGCAGATCAGGAAGCCCTCCCCCTGAGAGACATTCACAGATATGGAAGGGTGAAGCATGGGTCCCTCTCCTTCAATTTTTGATTCAATTAATTTTTAACACCAGGGGGTTGGGACACACTGGGGGTAGAACGTGACTTCAGGTGAGGTAGGGAGGCCTTGTCTCTGCCTCGTCCTAGTGCAGGGTTTTCAGAGTCTAAGGTTTCATATATCATGGGCTTTTCGGCATTATTAAGTATATCCACACATGTGCCACATACATGATATACATAGGTATCTCACATCAGTCTGGATGGTACTTTGCCTTTGTAAGGCCTGTATTAGGTATAGGAAATGACCTTGCAGTGATAGTCCACCCTTTGATAGCATCCTCTTTGAGAAATATGGTTCCAATCTTGAATCCCTGTTCCACCTTATCTACCTGAGTATAATATTTTTACCTCTTTATTACCCCCATTTCCAACCAACTTGACCCAGCCACTCACTCCCACTAAACATACATCTCCAGTTGCTGAGAGATGCATTTGGTGGAAAGGCAGGAAGATTTATACAACATGCCTGCTGGATGTTAAGAAGCCATCCCACATTTTCTTTTAAAACACTACCTTGAATTTACCATCTTTGGTGCCTCCTTCCCGAATATGCCCCTTTACTTTTCAGCAGCATGTGACAACAGCAAGAACCCTTACAGGGTCTCAGCACATGCCCTTCTGTAGTTTGGACCATGCCATGTTGTCACTCTCACTATCTCAATTCTTTTAACAATTACAAGCGAAACATCTTTTTTTCTTCTTTTTTTCTTCATAGCGATGACCAACAATTTCAAAATTACTTTTGCAGATTATGTTACAGTCACTTGTTTCAAGTGTATTTCTAAGGATCAGTGCAAAAGAACTATTTTAGTTGTAGGTTATATTCCAATTTGATTTTAAAACTTTCAAATAAATATTTCCAATAGACGAAGAAAAGCGATAAATGTAAATGTGCAGTTTTTCTTTTTATAACCATAGTTATTTTTTCCTTTTTATAAAGGAAGATGTTAGGTGAGAAGAGAACTGGGTAGAGTTTAAACCGCATTGCGAGGAAAATCAGGTAAACAGTCAAACTGCTGCCTAGAAATGTGAGGAGACATCTCCTGCTGAAATCCATGGGAAAGTAATTACTCATTTTGCTGGTGCCAGGATTCAACTCTTTGTGCTTCATAAATTAAATACATGCAGCAACACTACAACAAGTGTTGTGAGGCGAACTATGATAGTTGTTTTCATAATGGAGCTTTCATTCTATATATGCATGCATTAAAACTGGTGTGATAACCAGTGCTTTACAGTGTCATTAGGAAAACTGAGATTGTGGAACAGCTATTCAGAAATATATTCTGCCATTATATATGGAACATATCAGCTCTTGGTAGATAAAATATATATTTTTAATAAAGAGAGGTGCTTCAGATGTTTTTATCTTGATATAGGCCTAAGTTCAGCAAGTGAAGTTCAGTCAGACATCTGACTTCTACCCTTCCAGTATGCAATAGTGTTTTCATGATCAAAGTTAGGTGCATGTTTAAGTACATTACTGTATAGGAGCCAGAGTGAAAACATCTTTCATTTAAGATAAAAATTCCTGCTTTAAGTTTTCTTCCTTGAACTCTGGCTCCAATTTGCGAATGCTCTGGGGATGTTCAGGCTTCTGCATGGTGCCCAGTGGAAATGTCAGCAGTTCTACTTCACTGCTGAGTATCAGTAGTGCTCAGAGATCAGAGCTCAGAGTGAACACTTAGGAGGGGCAACCTTGTCAGTCAGCACTCAAGTACTTTGCTCTGTTCTTGACCAGCCCATGCAATTCTCATTGCCCTCAAGGTAAGATGAGTGGGTGGATCATGGAAGTGTACAAACAGCCTTCAGGATAATAATTCAATTCCTCTCCTTTTACCTTGAAGCAGTATATTTTCACGCTCAACCAGGGTGCATAAGACAATATTCAATTTAGAGAGGTGTTTGGAATAGGATGGGCAATATGCCTTTTATAAATAACGCTGTGGCTTGTAGTCATAAGACAAGCCCTGGATTTAAAGGCATATGATGCAGACTTCTTGGCTTCCCTGCAAGGTTCTCTGTGAGTAAAAGCTCACCAGGTGACTGAGCAGGCAGAATAGCAGGTACAGCTTCTAAGCTTGTATTCCCCCTCATTTCAAAGAGCTGCTCCTAGCTCACACCACAAGCCTTCCCAGAGTTGTGTGGGATTGGAGTTGGCTGCAGAAGATGCTCCTCTATTCTGGCATTGGCCAGAATATTGTAAGGACAGCCTTACAATTGATGTCCTCTACAGGTGTGCAGGAGTATCTGTGCTCCCGGGGAAGCTGGGTGTGGAGGCTACCTCCAAGGTGAGGGTCCTGCCTTCAAGGCACAATGCAGCACTTCCTTCAACTAGGATTTCAAGCTTTCCTACTAACCTCCAGCCCAAGGAATATCGGTAGACAGCAAAAACACATCAGAAGACATGTGTGTTGAAGATTTCTCATCTTTCTCTGACTTATGGAAATGCTTAAGGGAGAACTCTCACAGCTTGTCACAACTATTGTGTTCCTCATTCAATTACGGTAGCTGACAAATATTTAAAAGCTAAGAGTGAGTAACTGGTTCAGTGTAATGTAACACTGTTATAAAAGGATCACCTCAAATCTGATTCTTCCTCGTGCAGTTATCAGTTGTGCTAGATGTCTCATACTGGCCATTTATCTTTAAAGTGTTCATCCCTTTCCTATCTATGGACATGTTGACCAGTAGGACAGATGAAAAATAATAAGAAAAAAGGTCTTGCTACACATAATAACACAGTCCATTATGTTACCGCTAAAATATTTGTCATGAGAGAAGTTTAACGTGTTTTTTTAATAATAATGTTAAAGATTGTGTATAATTAAATGTGACACATAAATCATGCTGCTTGTGAGAGTTATTGACTACTGTTCTTATTCTGTCAAACTTAATATAAAATTTATTGTTAATTTTCAAGCCAGCAGCTTTTTTATCAGTGTATACTTTGGTTGTTTAGGTCTGAGCCAGTGAGATATTAATACCAGAGCATAGATTTCTTCTTATGCTGTTATAGAGATGTTCTGCTCAAGGTGTGACCCATTCTTCAATACAGTTTCCTGTATTTTTGAGCTCCATCATGAACAAAGTTGAATACTCAAAACTTTTTTTCTAATTTTACAGTTGATATAAATTGTCCTTCTTCAGTACACTTATTTGTCTTAGCAAATAGTGGCCCAGGTCTGCAGCAGACACAATCAGAACTCTCATAGCTGGACAGTTTGCATCTGTGTTACATGTAGACACTGCCTTTAAATTTCCTCCTTGAGTAAAATGTTGTGTATTGAGAATTCTACGTATAACCCAGGTTGTTCTGGAGACTAATACTCACATAAATTTTATCTAGTATTAACAGTTATTTGATCTTCCTAAGCAGAGCATGAATGAAATTATCTTTTATATACTCTTGAACAGATATCTTAAATATTTAAATGAACTGCGCAGAAAACTTTCCTTGCATGAAGGACCAATAATACTTTGGACCTCACTTGAAACCTAGGTCATTCTGACCTTGTGTAAATGAAATCTTGCATTTCACCAATTTTTCACATGCTTGTTCTGTCTTGAACAAAACCTCAGAATCAAATAAGCACTAGCTTCAGTGTAGAGGATGATTAACTTAAGGAGTTCTTGGCTTCTTCTTCAAGAAGGTTAACATGACCTTGAATGGCAGAAGAATATTATAGATTTGTATTGTTGAATCGTACACAGAGTGTTGTTGTAAGTTCACTTGAAAATGTTCTTTAAAGTGTTACTGAGCAGATATTTCACTGCTTTCTTGAGTTTTTCAGCCCATCTACAAACTGAAAATAATCAGTAGGTTGGCTGTCTTCTGCCACAGTGACACTCAGCCAAATTCATGCACATATTTCCCATTTGCTTCTGTAAGAGTTTTATTGATGGCAGTGCTATAAATTCTACCTCTACCTTCTCTCTAATTGGCACCAACATCAAATGCGAAAGGATGTCCTTGGAAAATCAAGATGCCAGAAAGTAAAAATACACAGCTAAACTCAGTTCTCCATTGTAGATATAGCTACCTATTAATTTCTGTGAGCTTATTCCACATCAGAGCTTTGTTCTTCCCTTGTTAAAGTCAATAACAATAATGTTAACACGAATGGGGTAAAATTAGCTATATAAGTGAAAGTGAAGGCAAATCTTGTCTGAAGAATTCTCACTTTGGACTTTCAACCTGACACAGCAGTCACTAAAGCATTTCTAAAGGTCATAGTATGATATGATCTTTTCATAGTTGTTAGTGGAATTAAGGCATCTTAATTCTGCTCTACTTACTGAAAATAATTTAAAAAAAATCTGAATAGTCAAGAAGTTGACTATTCAAATCTCCTTTACTTTTGAAAGTGGGCATTATTTTTTTTAAGAGAGAAATAAAGCACACCCAGTTTGAATCAACTAAGTGCTAGCCACACCATGCATTTGTATATTCCAATTATAATTTATATAGAAAGTCAATCTATTTTGAAGTGCTTAGGAAAAAAAGTCTCAGAAGTTAAATTCTATTGATATTGGAGTAGGAATGACCCCAATGATGGTAATGCCCTTAATTCGATGTTAATTGCCATTCTACTCATATGACATATACTTGGATCTCTTCCTTGAGATAAGACATTCTCATTGTATTGCTACCTTAGAGGAACATGCATATATGTGTGGGCATGAAAATGAGATGTCCTTACAATTGAAATGTGGAAAACTGTCAAATTTTTAAGTCCTCATTTGCTTTTCAAAATTTCTGAAAAGGACCTTCACGTTTTCCTAATTTCCTTCGTACACTGCTGAATTCCTCATTACAGTGAAAATGAAAACATATTTCCTGAAGCTGCCATTAAGAAAACAACATCTTTGATGTGGGTATATCAGAGTATTTGACACAGTTAATAATTTCTCAACTTTATTATGGATGTATTTTTTGAACATATTTATTCACGTGGTGGCATTGATGAGTGCTGGTTGTAGCTGAGAGCCCCATTGTGTACTATAAAGCTAGCTGAGGTAGTCAAAGTAATCCATTAAAATCTGCTAAGGAGTATAAAAACTTTTCCTAAGAGGGTACACACTTACAGTAAGATGAAGAGGTGGAAAATGTACAAATTAAAAAAAAAAAAAGTATTAGGAGGAAGACAAGACAAATATTGCAGCAGAGAGAGAAAAAAAATTAAAATAAAACCTTAAGCCTGGACAAAATTAATCCAATTGGACCACTGGGTAGAAAAGAAGAGAAATAAAACCTTGGCAGTTTATTCAGGCTGTCCAAGTTTCAAGCCAGTGAACAGTTTCAGTGAAGTCACTAACCTAGCTCACATCCTCAGAGTTATGCATGCATGTAAGTCCAGCGCAACATTGATTAGTCTTGCATGTTTCAGATGGTTTCAGAATAAATCATTTGAAAGAAAGGGCAGATGGAAACTTGGAACACTGAGGAAAGCCAACATTTTGAATTAGATAGCATGTTAGCGTTATTGTAATTTTGAGTAGTTTTACACATGTAAGCTCACTCATGTCACTGTCACAAGTCTAATTTCTTCTCAGAGAAAAGCGAAATAAATTTCATGGTTGCAATCTGAAACTTAGCACTTGTATGCACCAAAGGCAGCAAGAGGCTGATTCCTTCCATGTGACAGGATTGCCTAACCTTTCTGCAACACAGCTTTATTCCATTTGTCTGCACATGATATAAAGATGCATCATCTATAGACATTCCTGCATTGAAGCTTAAAGAGGATAGATTTAGGCAGAACATAAGGAAAAAGTCTTTGACAGTGCCAGTGGTGGGGCCCCGACACAGGTTGCCCACAGATGTGGTTGATGCCCCATCCCTGGAGACTTTCAAGGTGAGGCTGGATCAGGCCCTGGGCAACCTGATCTAGCTGTGCATGCCTTTGTTCATTGCAGGGGGGTTGGACTAGGTGGCCTTTAAAGATCCCTTCCATCTGTAACCATTCTATGATTCTGTGAAGTATGTTTCAACAGCTTTCAGTTTTGAAACTAGAAGACTTTTTTTTTACCAGGAATGTGTGTTCTGGATGCATAATCTTCTGGATCCTTTTGGTGAGTAATCCACAGAGCTAAGCTAGTTAGCATCTGATTCTTTTGCAGCTAGTAGATAAAAGAGCAAAACTGCCCCCATTTCCATCTTGTGTGCCAAAAATATCATGCAGTGAAGCACTGTACATGTACATGTTCACATGCAGCTGCCTAGGGATCCTTCTGTTGTCTTTCCTGGAATGAAATACCAAAGGTATAAGTGAACTTGCGATAGGGATCTAAAGGATTTCTGGAAGCTCTCAGTTGAATGAAAAGCAATAATTTTAACACAACTTCTCTCTTTTCTCAAAAGTATCAGATTTAGACCAGAGCTACATAAGAGCAAAATAAACTTCACAGACCACCACCATATCCATGACTGATTTCTTATTCATCTCATTCATCTGATGTCTGGTAGTGGTTCTTTCTCCCAGACTTCCAGAAGACTACACACCCCTCACTTACAGCCCTACTGAAGGAAGCACCAAAGAGCAAATGTGCAAGCTCCAAAAACCATTGCCATAACTGCTGCTGAGAAGAAACAGCAGCTCTGTGGAGGGACACTGAGCAGGAGGCAGCAGTGGATGTGGCTGGGAGAGCCCAAAAGAAGGCATGCGCAAGAACCAAACTCCAAAAACTTGAGACCAGGGGCATAAATACATGTGACCATTGTTGTACCATCTGGAAGTTCAATTCAGTGATATGAGGATAATAGGACTTCTGCAATCAAAGTGCCTCTCTGGCAGCATTGATTTCTCTGAACGATGAGAAGCCTCTTCTGTGAACATCATTTATCCTAGCTCTGACATTCCACGTCTGCTTTCATTCCTTTACTTCTTGTTACTGGGTATGCTGCAATATAGAGTTACATGGCTGAACACGGAAAAACTTCCTCCAGAAGGAGGCTGGCTTGTTTAAAAAGAAAAAGCTTTAGAAGCAGAATGGTGGTGGTGGATTAATGAGTGGTACAATGGGCCACTGATACTGCCCCATTGAAACAAAGGGCCCTTTACAGAAATCCTCCCTTTGGCATGTGATAGACCTTGTGCCCTGGGATCAGAGTGGGTCACATATAGAAACAAGAAAGGAAGCAAGAAATCTTGTCATTTCTTTTCCCTGTAGGATAAACAGCATTGTATTCTACCTTTAACCCTGGAGGGAGATGCCACCACTTAGCAAGGAAATCTATATTAAGTGCACTTGCTGGAATTATTTACAGTATCATTTGTTCCAGAAAATGACACTGATAATATATCACTGAACTCAGAAAATGGAATTTGACATGGATAAAGGCCTTCTGAGGAGTAAAAAGCACCCTCCTTAATGAGCATGTCTTATTAAATAATTCTCCATTTTCCTGCCCTAAAAGAGAAGGAAAATACCATCGCTCTCCCACAATACTCTTTATCAGCTCACAGACAAGCCACTTTTGGCACCCTGGCTTTAACCAGAAATGACTTCACAAAAAAACAAGAATATTTCTCTCGTACCCTAGCAATACATTTCCTAGCTAAGCAAAATCTCTATCTCACTGTACAGACATCAATTTGTCTGAAGAAATAAGGATTCATCTGCACATCTTTCATCACTGTATACAACTAGATAGTTGATTCCCATGTCAAATAATATCACCTGTAACGAAGAAAAGGGAGATTGACTGATCAGAAACTAAGGAAAAATACATTTATTTCGAGTACCCTAGGAATTCACTTCTTCTGGTTGCTTCTACTTGCATTTCCAGATATGCCTGTATAATTTTCAAATACTGTGTCAGAAGTTTATTCAGGACATAGAGATTTCCTGCTGCCCGAATCTGTTTTTGTAATGCTAACCCTGCAGGTTGTATGCTACTAGCAGAGTTTGTATGACAAAAAGTTCTTGTATTAAGCAGAAGAGGTTAAAATTCAGTCCTGCCTTGCAGCTGCTTTTAGTGAACTTTGGCAAAGGTTCCCCAGTCTGTCCATAAATGTATGGTGCCATTGCTGTATGAGAACATTAATCAATGTTAGCTGCCTTATGATGACCGCAGTACTGTCTTACCTTGTGATTTTGATGGAAACCACAGACAGAAACACATATTCCCATTACTTCTTTTATTTTTAGTAGAGCAACTATAAATGTTAGTTAGCTTTAGGTTTCTTGTTAATTTCAACAGTGAGCATTTTTTCAGCAGATGTTAAGAAAATGACTTAGTGTTTATGTTTCCTCCACTGAAACTCCTTTTATAAATAGGACATGGTGATACCAATTACCTCTCTCTGATTTGGAAAATTTAGATATTTTGTTACGTAAATAACATCTAGCCACAGTAAGGGCTCTGTAAAACTCGTAATTAGAAGGAGGTAAAATGTGCACTGGTGTATGTATTTCATGTATAGTACTTATATAGGATAATGCTTTTCTACTACAAAACACAGATAAAGATCACAGACATCAGATTTTTTTCTCAGTGAAGGAAAGTTGTGATTTTCTGGGCTAGTCTTAATATAAGATCAAGAGCAAAGATTCTTTCTGTATACACTTTAACTTAAATGCTTGAACATTCTCCAAGAAAAGTCCAGTTACCTTCACTGATTATAGAGGAAACCAGGGGTCTGAAAACATGACTAGTCTGAGAAACAACTTGCTTAAATATCTAAAACATATTTGAAGGCACCCACCCAGCTGTCATTTCTTTGAAAGTTAGTGGAAGAGGAGAATTGAAATCACCCGTTACCTAATTTTCACAAACTGTTTCTAAGAAAGATGTAGAATGTCAGGTTTAGTAGATATATTCAAAGTACAAGTGGAGATGGTTTTCAGAAGGCAAGCAACTAAAATCCTGTGTCCATTTCAGGACATATCATAGCTTAGATGTATTAATAATAGAGGCATGTAAAGGCATGTAAGTATGTAGAAGCAGAAAATAGACCAGGCATGTCCAACCAACAGCCCACAAGCTCTATGCAGCCCTGGACAGCTAGTAATACAGCCCCATGAAACTGTAAGCTTTTAACACTGTTCTGTAAGTTTTAGAGATATTTTTCTTCAGTTGATTGCGTGCAGCTTGAACATGAGCTGCAGTGCAGTGTTAACTCTGAAACAAACTGTGGCAAGCTCACAATAAAGCAAATAATTTTACACATTTTTATACATTGGCTAAAAACTGTTCTGAAGAAAAAAATAATGCAGGTTCCAAGGTAGCTGAAAAAATTGTTAATTTTTTTACATATTTGCAACTCTATTTTCTGTTGAAACAAATAAATTACCTTTGAATTTTCAAAATGAATTTAGAGTTGCAATCGGATGTTCAACTCCAATAAAAATGTGATCATGTCTCTTTAGTAGACTTTTATAAGCTCTACCAGACAAAAATAACCCTTGCTTCACAGTCATGCTTTATTCATGTCATTGCTTTTTGGCAGTACGCACATTTGTAAACAACTGTTTTCAGTGATGAAGGACGGAAGGAGTAACATTCCATCAAAAATCTCTGAACACCTTGACACTTCACTAAGAATGGCAACCAATGCCATCAAATCAGACATTCGTTCATTAGTTTAACAAAAACAAGGACAAATATCACAGTAGTTTTATGTTTTTGTTATCCTCTTTTTATATATATATTTCAATAAAAATAAAGTTTGGGCCAAAGTAGAAATATAAAATAATAATGATTTTAAAAACTATATTAAATAAATAAATAAATGCAGAATGAAATCCAAGCAAGGAGGGGTTAACTAATGAGAGACCTGACTGCAGCTGGTTCTCACTGACATATCTGCCTGAAGGGGGAAAAAGAGTGGGGAAGGTGAAATAATGATACAGAAGAAATTCATTTATAGCTTAATCCAGTGAAAACAGTATTTGGACTTTATGAATGCAAAAGGGAGGGATTCTTTTGGTCTGCAGACCTTTCATAAAGAAACTTATGCTCTTGAAAATAAAGTGGTACCTTTGTCTATGTCCCTGGATATCGACCTCCTTCTGTTATGGGTAACAGTGAGCACTACATGTTTTGTGTTCTGTAACAGAACTCAATTACGTCTGTTTTCAAAATTAAGTTTATTACCTGGGATTAGAAGCTTTCTGCTCTTTGAGTAAAGAAAGAGATAATAGACACTTGTGGTGTTCTGTATGTACCTTGTTGAGATTAGAGTTTGGTAGTGGTTGGGGCTGAACAGAAGGTTAAGTCTCATTCAGTATCTCACCGTGCTTGTGCTGAGTACAAAAATCAGTGCTTCTTTGGGATGAGAAGGCTGTAAGCGAGGTGTTGTCATAGAATGGATCTTAAGCCCAGACTCTAGAGCGGAGAACCTGCTAGGCCTGTTTTACCCTTTTATGATTTGCTTTATTATCTATTTTCTTACAACAAGAATTTGTTTTTGTATTGCTCTTCTGACTCCAATGTTATATAGTTAGTTCCTAATTGATCATAACATTTCTTCCTAATTAGCTTTATCAACATCACCATAAATCAAGAATTACTGTTGCATCAAGTCGTCTTTATCATAAAGACAGGACTGTGGTAATTTTTTCCCTAGTAAGTGTATAGTTCTGTATTAAGTATCTCGGAGAAATATTTTAATCCTAACTCTTTGAATTGATGACACTGCATTATCAATGCAACTTTGTTACCTTTTTAAACAAAAAAAGGGCTTCTTTTAGCAGTCTTTTTTCTGGTCATGCAAATATAATGCCAAGTTAAAGCTAGTTAAAAGTTGTTATTGCCTTCATAGAAACTGAGCTGTGCTGACCAGAAAGGTCTGAACTGGTTAGCAAAGAAATTAAATAAAAAAAAATAATAAAATGGATCTAGTGCAAACACTTTGATGATGTCTTGACTTTTCCAATACCAAAATTTCCTGACCTTCATATATAACAGCATTTAGAAAATTAAATATTTAATCTTCCAGTGCTGGAAGAACGTGGGCATAGCAAGTACAACTCATTCTGCTCCCATCTCCTGCAAGTTATCTGCTGCAAAGTATTATCTGCTGTATTCAACAATAACGAAGCTCTTGTTTCCAAATAAAGAGGTTAATTGGCTTTGTACAAAATATGCATATATGGCACGTATGACTAATATTGGTTTTGTGAAGGCTCATTGCAATGGATACTAAAATTGTCTTTTATTACCACTTTTACAACAATCTGTCCTTGACCAACAATTACACTTGCAGAGCCCATGTTAACATGTCATTCCAACTGCTTAACAAATCCTCTGCACCTTCACTGATTATGCTGTTACACTACAAATGTGTTAACAGTTTTAAGCCTTTGCACTGTTTATGCCTTCTCTGCTTTTGTCATTGGTGTCATGGAAGAATTGGTGGCCCCCCATTTGCTTAGGCTGGAAATGGCCATGAACCTGATATGATGAACAATGACCATGATACCTAAGGTCTTAGCACTGGTTTAAGAAACTCAGATGTGGAGGTTTTGTGGTTATATGCATCTGGTGGACAATTGAAAATCATGCACTTGTAGATTCTATTTAATATAACAGTGATACATTTATGATATAAACCTTCAGCAAAGATTTTAACAGTATTTGACACTGGGATGGTAGCCTCTGCCTGTAAGTGTTATCTTCCTGCCATAGCTCCAGAGACACGTAAAATCTTGGTCTGACAAAAAGCTGGCAGGCACTGCTCTCTGTTTGTCTGAAAACACATCCCAGAATTTGTCCATAGTAAATAACAACTACGTTCAGAAAAAGCACCTCTGTCCTGTGCAAATTTCATCAACGATCATGAATATTTCTGATTCTAAATACTCCAGTCAGATTCTCATATCTTGGATCCATTCCTAATGTAGGTATCTCCAGGTTTTGTAGAAATCCTAGTTTAAAAGAAATTTTCTGTCCTTTGTTCCTCTATTTTCTTTCCCAGTTTTCTCCTTAATTGTAAGGAGTTTTAGGTTTATGTAACTAATGTGTTGTTAAGTCTTGTACAGCTTACATTGCTAGATCTGTGTCCTGGAGGAATATTTAGCAAGAGTTTAATGGTGCTTTTTTGTTTGTTTGTTTTGGTTTGGATTTGTCATTGTTTTTCACCCATTTCAAATGTTAGTTCGCTGGTAGTAAATAATGTATATTTTGTCAAGTTTCTCTCGAGAATCATATGATGAATAGTAATGAAATGTTAATTTTATTTTCTCTATACATAACATTATTACTGGAAAAAATCTCAAAAAAGAATCCCAACTCTTTTAGACAGCTGAAAAATGAGCAGTGTCAAAGTCCTCCAAGCATTAGATTTGTCACTGATGATAACTATTCCTTTCTGTCTTAGTCTGTAAAACTTCTACAACAGTATCCACACATAACATCTAAATGTCACACACATTTGTGAAGATTTTCTCATCAGTAAACAATGGGCCAGATTCACAGTAGATGTAGATTTATTGTAGCTCCATTTATGCTTACAGCAGCTGAAGGTCTGTCCCACTGCTTCCAGAATTACAGTATTTCAGTAACTCTATTTTATATAATTAGCTATTCTAATTTAATATGTACCTAGATCCACTCCACTACCAAATAAAAGAGGGAAAGAAGAAGACATACAAATGTTTTAGATTTAAACAGTGAATTCTGCAAGGAAGGAAATCATCTTTAATAGCAGCAATGTCTTGCTGGTTCTATCCCACGTTATTAATGAAGTGTGGGTATGTGTGTTTTTGTAAACATCTGTATGGACAGCTAGCTCTCTGACCTGGCATGTGGCTGTATTTAGAGGACAACTTAGTTTGTATGAACTGAGAGGTAGGGTATCCAAAACATGTTCTTCAGTCAGACAGAGAGTGCATGGTTATGCCTTAAGCACCCTCATTCTTTCTTCTGGCAAAAATGCAGGTACCTAAATCTCTATCCAATGTTTATGTATGGTCAGGATTCTTTCTGTTAGATTGAAATTAAAGATTTCTGTCTCCTCTCAGGCCAGAATTATTTTCATGGCAAGAATTTGCTTTTGCAGTCCTCTTCAGAAAAACAAACAAACAAAAAACCACCTAGATCCAAGCTTTTCCTCTGAACCTTTCCACAAAGACTCAAAAATTCAGTGACACAAGGACTGAAAGACACTAGGTCTACCAAAAAATAAAAAAAAGAATGATTAAAAAAAAAAATGAACAAGCAATGTAACAAGATTAGTACATATTTATAAAACAATCTTTGCTCTTAGTAAGAACCCAATTGGCAGAATCACGGAATTGTAGGGGTTGGAAGGGACTTCTAGAGATCATCAAGTCCAGCCCCTCTGCCAAAGCAGCTCCCTAGCCCAGGTTGCACAGGTACGTGTCCAGTTGGGTCTTGAATATCTCCGGAGAAGGAGACTCCACCACCTCTCTGTGCAGCCTGTGCCAGTGCTCCGTCACTGCACTGTGAAAAAGTTCCCATGCACATCTGTGTGGAACTTCCTATGCATCAGTTTGTGGCCATTTCCCCTCATCCTATCACCACACACTGCTGAGAAGAGTCCAACCTTAGAAAAAGAATACAGAAGAATATTTACTGCAACATAAAAGGAGGAAATGAACTTAAAGGGCAACATGTTGTACTGAGATTATATGAATATATGCCTTTTTAATGGCATTTCTAAAACAGAAACTGTTCAATTAAATGCAATCTGTCATGGTGGAGAGGAAAAGGAGGCAATTATGCCAAAGAAAGATATTTCACCATGAATGGTAACTTTTCATTGACTTAAAATATGTATGTGTGTGTGACGTTTAAGTAACATTAGACAATTACAGAAATTTAAAAATGATGAGCTTGTAAATGGATTTTCTTCCTATTATTCTTCTGTTTTGACCTTGTTTCTGCACTATAGAGCACACATTTTCCTTTGTTTGCCCTTTCACTTCTTGATGAATATTTGTCTTTGTGGAAGTTGAGCAGTAAGGTTATATTTCCTTACCATTCACCAATAATTCTCAAGAAAAATAGCTGAGAAGAATTCCTTATCTGTCCCAACTCAATCCTGTTCAGGTATTTAGGTGAAATTCTATTTTGCCTATTCAAAACTCCAACTGCATAGCACTCTTGTACAGTATTATACTGCATGGTGTTGTACATATTCTTCACATATTGTTTTGTTAGTACAAATGGAATAAACAATTTTTCCACTCAACAAAAAACAGAGTTGTTTTTTTTTAAAAAAAGTTAGCAGAAGAGTCAAGGGGTAAAAATAAAAGATCACAATGTTCCTGAGAGCTAAGGTCATCATGCGTCTCAAGGAGGATTGTAGTTTAGGTGCCAGAAGTTACAAATGACTGACATTCAGTAGAAAATGGAAGCAGGGAACAGAAACCTTTTGGGGGCATATTTTGCTAAGTATACAACAGTAAAAACGTATCATATCTACTTATCATTTTTTTGCCATTTGGACTGTATCTATCATTACCAAAACCAGCCAGCTTAATCACATTAGACCAAAGCTTTGGGGAGACGTTTAGGTCTTCATATCTCTCAAGTGTCCTGATTTAATTTGGACATCCTGAACTTTCATAGTAAATCAGAGTTCCAGCTGTCCCCTAACCAGCAGGCAAATTCTCACTTTCCATTATTCTCTCCTTATGCTGGCACTTTCCAGAGGGTAAACAGAGGTCTGATAACACATGGACACAGAAATGTCAGATGCCACTCTATTTAAATACAAAGGCATTTTAAGGTTGGCTACTTGGGCAGAACTGCTTGCGCATATAAATTTCCACTTCCAGTGGATTAAAAACAAGAAAGATACTGTTTGAATTAAGATACATGCCATTCAATTACTCTTTCACTTTAAAACAAATGTAGGCGCTTCAGTTTTCCATGCTTTGTGCTTGGAAACAATGCTGATTTAACATGCCAAGTCCATTTATTTTTTGTCTAATTTCAGTGCTTATTTGTTTGAAAGTTAACCGAGAATTTTTTTTCATTAGGAAGTGCCTAGTCACAGAAATTTGTGCCAGCACGTACCTGTTTCAATCACAGCTCCTTTAGGAAACTTTTCTCAATTTATAGTGGGGGACAGTATCTAGTCAATGCTACAGTGTGAGTTTTATTTAGAGTAACCAAAAGCACACCCAAAAGCAAGTCCTTAGCACTCCAGTGGTTCACTTCTAAGGTTTCTAATGTTTCAGAAGAGAATCCCCAAGTTAATGGCAATTTTGGTGTGTTCTTCTGTCATTATTCTACAGAATGTTAACAGAATACGAAGTTTTATATATATTTCCTCATAATTTTAAACATTTTCAGGAATAGAAAACTATTTTGTATACAGCTAGAGTCCTGTGATGGCTTCTGAAGATTCTTATCCTAGAATTGGCTGTGTGTCTAGTGTAAGCTCCTGGGGTCAAATACTGTCACCTTCATTTCCTGCATACATCTTGGCAAAAAGCACTTGGAATCCTTGAGCATGGACATATGACTTTAAGTATAACATGCACTGTAGAAAATGTGATGTGGAACAGCAGCAGCAAACAGAAATAAGGACAGATATTTAATATGGAAATCTAGCTGAAGTTCTTCATCCACTGTTAATACAATGAAGATTCATACTCTAAGATTAAGTTCTTTTCCTTTCTGTTACGCATTCACACGGTCATTATCAACTGCGCAAAGAATCAAAACATCTTTGCTTTCTGCAAATAAGAAGAGTTATAGAAGCTCCAAGTGTGGTGAATTAAGCTCCAAAACCAGTAAATCAAGTCACAGGCTGTTGGAAAGTGCCCACTCATCTCAGTCTGTGCAGTGGCTCATGGACTGGAGCAGTTTGCAGGTTGCAGAGTGAAGAAACCTTTTGATCCCCAGTAGCTGCTACACCTTTCCAACCACAGCACTAGAAGCATCTGCATTTTCAACCGAGGTGGTGTTGCTACCTCTAAGGATGTCTTTGTAGCTACCTGCATGGTATGATGAGGTGGCAGCACAGTCATTAACCCTGGAGGAGGGAACCTGCCTGGGTCACAATTTACACCTACAAGGCCCGGTGTAGTCAAAAGACAGGGTATATGAAATAGGTCAGGAAGGGAAAGAAGGTCCCATTTTTACAGTCAAACCTAATAATTCGGCCATTTTAGAAATAGTACTGAAATCTTAAAAGAATCCTTTGGACAGCACTAGCTGAATATTTACAGTGCATCTAGGAGCGATTCTGCTGCTGAGGATGCTGCTCACCATGGCAAAAGTAATAGTGAGGACTCAAAATAGTCAGGACTCACTCTGAGCATGTTGATCTCAGAAATAAGGGGATAAAACTCCTTTGCTTAGTTTAATATAAATGTTTTTACTTTCTCAGGAAATAATTCTTTAGCTAATAAATTATTAAAGCAGCTCAGTTTAGGTTGGGATTTACAAGACCTTTCCTGTGCAATGAAGATTCTCCACTTGTTCTGTTTGTACTCCACCTCTGGAATCACTTTCTCTTGATTTCAAGTCTACTCTCCTTCTGTCACTTTTTAATGTTTTACTAAATGGTTGTACTTAGACATTTAACCTCCTTCATAAACTATTTTAGAATTTTCAGTTCAGGATGTAGGCTTATATAACTCCTGATGAATATTTTCATCTGCAGTGATCAGCTGGGCAACTGTAATATTCATTGTAGATTATACTGAACATTTTCTTACTTACTATTCATTCTGTACTAAAAATTCAATGTAATGATGCATTCTAATAATTAGATCAAATGTAGCACAGGTAGTTATCTTTGTACCCATTATTTATGTCTCCTTGTGTGATCTTACACAAAAAATCCTGTATTGCTTCTGATGTACCTCACTGCTTTTTGTATCACTGCAAAGTTTGACCCTAATCAGTAACCCTTTTGTTAACCTAATTGACATTATTTTTCTTCCCTATTAGGATCAACTAACTTGTTTCTGTACTTTGCCTTCTTAGCTTTCCTAATTTATTTTTTAGCATTTTCATGTAATTAATACAAGAAATCTTTGTAGAAAAAAATGATAATTGATGAATTTGATCGTGTTCTTAACTGTGGGAAGGCACTGAATGTATTTTTACTCAGAAGTGAAAAACAGGAACACAAAAAACATCAGTTCCCTATCTGAAAAATATCTTCTTTGCTTTTAGTAGTTGGCCAGGAATATTTCTATAATGCAAGGAGTATGTGTCCAAGATAATGTGGCATATCCCTCCCCATATGGATCATACAGTACAGTTCCACTTGCAGAGGCAGTATTACACAAATATAGTTTACATTCATGCCAAAAGTCAATGGAATTGAAGTTAGGGATATGAACTTGAATTTACTTTTGGCTTTAAATGCTTAGATTCACTTGTGATCATTAATAGGCATCTTTATCATCACCCATCGAATCCTGGTGAACCAGCTTCTAATGAGCTCCATCAAATCACTGACTCTCTTGCACATGCAAAGGATATTGATATTTATTGGTCTATCCCTAAAAAAGTAGCCTTTGCTAAAACTCCTGACTGAATCTCTGTGGA
Organism: Odontophorus gujanensis; assembly: GCA_013399175.1. Lineage (NCBI taxonomy): Eukaryota > Metazoa > Chordata > Aves > Galliformes > Odontophoridae > Odontophorus > Odontophorus gujanensis. Next base: position 653,542 of record VXAB01011486.1, on the reverse strand, counting down.
CGTCTTAAACAAGGAAATTGTGCGATCCCTGAAAACACTGGTACCAGCTGGCTCCTGACAATGGTTCCATGGGCCTCATTGGACCCTACCTCTCCTCAGAGAGCAATGGTGGTTTAATTAGCTTTGCATCATCTCAGTAAATGAGGATGCCAGGAACATCAGTCCTCTTAATGACAAATGTTTTGCAGGTAGTATGGAGTGTTTAATCCAGAAATCCATGATGTTGACAGAGGTGTTGCTCCTCTTTATTGCACTCAGATTGTATCCTCAAATGATAGCTGCAATGGATTACTCCCAACCTTTCTTAAAAGCTTGATTGATTTTTCTTTATATCAGCATCATCAGGAATGTGTGTACAGCAAGAAATGGTTATTGCTACAGTGTAGTTCCAAAACTGTGGTTTGGGATCAATTAGTAGGTCATGAAGAATTTCTGGAAGGATATGGCTCAGCAGAGCTTCTGAGTAAAGCATACTGTATGCATTCCATAGGTGTGAATACCGTTCTGCTCCCTAGCAATAAAATATTCTTTCCACTTGGACTAGGTCAAATAGCTGTTAATGACAGTGGAGCCTTCCTTCACTAAGTGTGAAACAAGCCAGCTTTTGGTTTTAAAAGGCTTCTTTTAAAAATGTTAGTAGAGTAATTTTAACTAGAGGAAATGAGAAAATTTACTCTTTAATCTTTACTATGTTCTCAATATAAACAAACAGTTTTATCCTGAAACTTACTGCTGTTTACTGACAAACACAGTAAGATGAGATTTTGAAAATGCATAGAAGGGGATGTTATGTTATATCTAAGCTTCTTCTTTCCTTGAAGAAAAAAGTATGCATTTTCTTTACTTTTCCATGAATCCAGCAATATCTGTACAGCTATGCTGAAAAATGTCCAGGCAAACAGAGAGAGTTCTCCTGAGTACTGTAGGAAGAGTGGGCTTTTACCTGCAACCTGCTATTTATTTCTGCAATCCACACAAGAAGCAACCATCACTAAGTTCTGTGAAGAGTGCTTCTGTCTTGTGTACAAGATGCACTGAAGGTGAGCAATTGCTGCTGCGTATCCAGGAAATGCGGCATACCTTTATAGGATAAAGTCATGTGATATGATAATGATGCAGATTATCCAGGACAGAAACTTGATGGATCTTATTCACCACTTCCAGGTTTTGATCTTTAAATCTAATGGTGAGGGGTCAAGTTTGGGCATGTTTTAAAGCAAGGCTTTATTCAAAGTCTCCCTACTTGAACAAATACAGGAAAGAAAGGTGCACCATGGACTGGCCACAGATTCTCAACTTTTTTCTCCCTTCTTCAGCTGTAAGTTTTGGTTCCACTGTACCACTGTGAATTCCTCAGTGATAAGGAAAGCTCTTTGGCCAGTCAGTAGAATGACTATCAGGAAGCACAGTCCTTCTAAAATGATTTAAGTGGAACTCGCTGCCAAATTCAGGTTTGAATCTAGATGCACTGGAAAGCGGAGCAATGATCCACATACAGTTATACACGTTGGTGCAAATGGTTAGTAGTCGACATCAACAGGACAGCAGTAAAGGTGTACTTCTGTTTTGCTTTTATCTCAGTATCCTACAAGATATACCCACTGGCAGTGTCATTTCATATACCATCATGGAATCAAGCATATCTCTACTCAGTTACACTGAGAACTATGTTTTATTTCAATGGTTTCTGGGATCAAAAAGATGGACCATTTTGATTTTTACAGAGAACTTTACTAGAAACTTGCAATAGAAACACTTTAGTAAATCTCATTTGGACCTATGATATATTGTCTCCCTGTTGTATGGTGTTTTTATATTAAATTAACCTGAATGGACAAAGTTTTAATCGTTTCAGATAAGTCACTGTGACCATCATTAATTTTTATTTTGCATGCTTTACTTGTGTACAGCAGTATACAACTCCAAGAATACCTGAAGTGATTTGAAAGTGTTAGTGATGATTCCGTACCATAGTAAGAAAATCCTGTTACTGAATATTCTTGTGTCTGTGAAATGACTTGAGACCTTTTATAAAAATAACAACAAAACCTTACATATTGAAACAAACAAACAGGAAAACAAACAAGCAGGAAAAAAAAGAAAAAGCCCACAGCAAATATATACCAGATCTGGGTCTTGCTCCCTTTCTACATTCTTTGAAGAGAAATGATCGGGTAAACTGAGTGCAAAATTAATAAACTGTATTTTTGCTTTGGTTTCACTTTAATTGGCTTAGTCTGTGTGTGAGATGACAGAGGTTTGAGTCATTCAGAATTGTCACTTCTATAATTAAAAAGAACTCTTACCAAAAAGAGTAGATTCATTGTTCGGACTGGGATTGAATTACAGACTACGTTTAATTATCAGCTTTTCTTTCTACTTATTTTAATGTATTATTAATTCAGTTTCTCAAAATATCTTTTTCATTTACAACAGCTGATGGAATAAAATGTGACACAATTTGTTTTCTTTCCTCCTAAGTAGATGATGTACTCTAATAAGAGCAGGTCGACATGACCTTAGCTGTAGTTATATCACATGATAACTACAATAGGGCCTTATCAGAATCTCCTACTCTTTTATGTGTTTGAAAATTCTAAAAAATAAAGGTCTGTGTGGAATTTAACCCTTCATAGCAAAAAAATTCCAAAAACAAAAGTACTTCTGAATTTATAGCTAATATTTGTCTGGGGTCCTTCTTAAATTAAGTTGTACATGGGGCAAAAAAACCTGTTTTCAGTAAAAGGTGAATAAGAAATGAATGCAAACTGGCAGTTGTTTTGATAATCTGATGAGTTTCAACTATATAGATGCTAACATTTGATTATATAGTTGTCATTCAACCTTTTTTTCTCCCTTGTTTTACCTACCTTTCTGTTTCCTCTTCTCTTCTCTTCTCTTCTCTTCTCTTCTCTTCTCTTCTCTTCTCTTCTCTTCTCTTCTCTTCTCTTCTCTTCTCTTCTCTTCTCTTCTCTTCTCTTTTCTCTTCACTTCTTTTCTCCTCCCCCTCTCTTTTCTTTCTGATAATGTGCTTTGAGTAGTCTTTTGAATTGTGATTAATTTCTCTTCCTTTCTGGCTTTTGAACTTAAATATTTAGAAATTCCACAGGCTACCTCAGCATATTACTTGACTAAATTTTCATGTGGTGTAAATCAGAAAGACTGTCTTACCATGAAACCCAGTGTTTTATTCCAACCAAGGGACCTTAAAGTACAGATGGACACACCTAATTTGGAAATGGTTTTCTGGCACCAACTGCGCAGATATAATTGCTAATTTTAGGTCCAGAGACTGACTATTTTTTGATGCAATGGAAAGCTGCACCTTACAGAGATGTCTGCTACATGAGTTATACCTGCTCTCAATGCAGCATTTGGTGTATCACTTATTGTTTAAGCGCTGACAATCTTTTCAAGTTGATAGTAAAATAGACTGCAATCCAAAGATTTTGCATTCGGATAGCTGGATAATCCGAATGTCCTTGAAGACTTAGAGAATGATGCAAGCTTAGGAGCTGGCTCCCCACCCTCTCTATGCTGACTGCTGTTAATATTTGCAAAATCACCAAATAAATAATTTGACTATGACTGTTCATCTTTTTGTGGAGATTGGTTTTGGTGACAGCAACATGCAAGAAAATAATATTATACATCCAATGCATCCATAGACATAGATGCCCTTTCTATCTAATTCTCATGGAATAGTTTGAGGACATCTACGTATCTTATTATCTCACAGAGCTAGTAGTGTTCAGCTGGTTTATGAATTGAAAGAATAGATTTATATAGATACTGCAGCAGTTGCACAAATAAAGCCTTTAGTAGATCAGGTGTAATCCTGTAATTCTCAGGTAAAAGACACTAGTTTTAGATGATATGGTACACAGTGGTTTGCAGTATTTACTAGGAGCCTGTGAAACATGAAGCATTTCATTGGTACTTGAAACAAGATTGATTTATACACGGCTTTTTAGTAAAATCACAACCAATGCTCTTTGGAAAAACACTTAAGGCATGTACCAGCAGATGTCTCTCACCAAGTGTCTGCCATTTTAAAGCATTCAAACAAGAAGTTGCTGCAATATGAAATGTCTTATTTTGAAGTTCTCCTTCACATGAACCAAGACATCTCTGAATTGACTGAGAACTACTTGGCAAAGATCTGCCATACGAGTATGGTGTGGACATTTCCAATTCTGTTGAGCAACTTCACTACTTGTTCCTGACTTTACTAACAATGTGTTTTTCAAAATGAATCTCACTGTGGAATTTACAGGCCCTATATGTGATCAGAACTCCATCTAGCTTTCTGCTACCTGCACACAAACATTAAGTGCCACTTGAGATATCCAGAGATGCCCAAGACTTCCCACAGGTCTGGTAGGTATGACTTTAAGACCTGCAGGAGAATTGCATCTTTCTGGAGTGACAACTAGAAGCTAGGAAACCCTACAAAATACTAAAAAGCTGTGGATTCTGATTTTCTTTTGACACTGTCATTTATTATTAAACACATGTTGGACTCTACATATTTGGGGAAGAGAAAGCATCTGAAGAGACTGATTTTGTCAGAGAAAAAAATACTGCAATAGGCTCTTTAGGAAAATGGCAACTAGACTCTTCTTCTAATGCATAGTCTAAGATGATTTTTTTTTTTTTATACCATGTTTGGTCTTGGATAGTCTTAAATATCTTGTTGGTGACAAGGAAAAGGATCTAGATAAAAAGATAAGTGTTATTATGAGAATTAGTGAGGATTTTTCTTTTTCTAATTCTGGAGATTGTATTCACGAGACTGTTCTGTTCCAACTTATGACATGAAATGGAGACTTTCCAGGTACAGTGGAGGACAAGAACAAATGTGAGGTAATTGTGTAGGTATAAAATACCCATCACAGCTAGCCATTGGATCCCAACAACCAATAACAATGATAGCTCACAATTTCAGAGAATCACAGAATTGCAGGGGTTGAAAGGGACCTCTGGAGATCATCTAGTCCAATCTCCCTGCCAAAGCAGCTCCCTAGACCAGTAGTCCTGTGGCCAAAAAGATTACTTGTATCCTAGTTTCCTGGCACTGAAGGTAAGTAACATGAAGTGACTTGTGTTCATATTACTATACTTTCATAGTCTTCACAGCAAGATGGCTGCATTCAGACTGTTCAGTGAGATATGACCGTCGCTAGTACGAAGTATCCCACAGTAATCCTCAGAATCTGCCTGGGAATAGTCTGGGACAATGCAAGCTGGCCCAGAAAAAAAAAAAAAAAAAAAAAAAAAAAAACAAAACAATATCAAAAAATGTTATTTTT
>VXAB01011486.1:552869-648136 GCA_013399175.1 Odontophorus gujanensis | reverse complement strand
GTGGACAAATCGAAAGGGGCCCAAAAAAAAAAAAAAAAAAAAAAAAAGAAGCATACTACATTCAAATGATTTAACTTTATAGGAAATAGAGTTACTGTGCCCAGGCACTACTTAAATTACAAATCTAGACATAGTCAAGAGAATCATTGAAACAAATTACGTGTAGGATTTTTCTTTTTTCTTTTTTTTTCAGAGAAGTACTGGAATAACTTCTCAATAGAATAGAAACTAAATTGGTCACGCTTCGGTTTTTTTTTTTTTTTTTTTTTTGTTGTGTCTATTGAAATACAATTTTTTTTTTTTTTGCTATACTATTAAAAGTCAAAAAAGAATCCCAGTAAAACTGGCTGTATTTCAGCAAGTGCATATGCTTTACATATAAATCTGTAAAGTGAAGCTGTCATTTATTAATGTAAAATCTCTTCATTTTTTCATTATGCACCACTAAGCACTCATTCATTGTTCAGCAAGTAAAAGATCACCCTCAAGCTTTGAATAGAAAAGAATCTAAGATCTGAGACATCTTACAGATGGTCTTGAAGACTCAGGTTTTCTTTTTCATCTATTTGAAGTGAAAGATAGGTACTGCTAGGTTATCACTGAGCTGATATTAATGATTTATGCTGTTCCTCACACCATGTCAGCTACTAAACTATTAAAAACAAAACAAACCAAAACAAAATAGAGCAGCGCCTTAATGCTTTTATTTATTTATTTATTCATTATTGTGTTGATTTAGATTGGAATTAGGAAGTACTGAAATGTGTGTGAGGGAAGAAAAAAAAATCACTCTTGTGATGTCCAGAAAACTTTGAGTTAGTCATTCTCTTTGGAAGTAAAATCTAAAGTTAACATTTATATGCGAAGTAATGACTTCTTTTTGACACTTCCTAGCTGGTCAGTTTTGCACATGGTCTTTAGCAACTGATTGTGTTCAGGCATACCACTGTATCCACTGAGTTCAGTTTGGCAACAACTCTTGCATTCTTCGAGTTTACATGACTTCACCTGTTCTCTTTCTTCCATTTAACTCTCCTCTAGTAAACTGAAGATTGTTTATATTTTAAATAAATATTCTTTATAATTACTACTTTATATTAAGCCCAGAAACTTACTGACTCAGTGCCCAGAGTAAGTCCAGAGACAGCCCCCCACCAGTATGTGTCAGTTTATTTTCTCCATTTGTCGTATTGAAAGAAGTAGACTTCTCTGCTTTGCAAACTCAGCTTGTCAGAGAATATGTGTTCAAAGCTCAGTCTATCAGCTTAATTCCTTTCCTAACTCTCCATTTCTGTCTACGCATAAAAGCTATCAGATGCAATGATGTGATGGGCACTTCAGCAGCACTTGTTTCCCTCATGCACAGTTCAGTCAGCTTACATGTAGCATTGGCAAGGTGACGTCTGTCTTCCCAAGATGGCTGAGGTGAAGGCACAATAGAACTTCCACTTGTGAGAGAGGAAAAGAGAGCAACATCTACTGTAGTGCAAGTGTTAAAAGTAGGATTGTTAAAGAGATACGGAAGTCATGACTGTGCTTGTGCCACTAAGATCTCTGGGCAGTGCACCCACTGCAGTATAAATCCTGGGGAGAAAGTACAGAAGGACTGTTTGTGGATGTTGATGAATGTTACGGCATGGAAATTCAGTCATAAGAACTAATGACTATCTCACTGACAGTAAAATTCTGGAATTTAAGGGCATTATTTCAAGTTTATTACAGAAGACCCAAACAATAAAATATTACCCCTAGTTTTCAGAATGAGCATCCTTCTTCCTGATAAATGAATAGCTCTTCGAGGTTTATGCACCTTTTCATGCTTATCATTACAGTAGGGGTCATAAAAAGGTATTGCAGTGGCAGCGTGCTTTAGATGCTAAATATTTATAAAAAATACATTGTACAATTCTGTGTGCATTCACCTTTTAGGGGGAAAAATGTCATTCATATATACAGCTCCACTGCCTATGTAAACTGTGGTTCAACTACTCTTCCAGCTGACGTGAGCTTAGTTTCCCTGATATGAAAGAAAGAATTCTAACTTATGGCAACTGAAGATCTGGCCTAGCTCATTTGATTCATGAAGTAACGAGTTTCTTATTGTTCAGGAGCTCCATTTGTTTCTGGTTTTACTTCACAGTCTTTGGAACCTTTCATGTTTGCTGCTGGCCTCTCCTTTGTCTTCCCTTCAGTCTCCGGCCTTTTAATTCTGATTCCTGTATTAATACAAGTCTTTAAGTCACTGAAAATTAACAACACCAAAACAGTGCCCCGCCAGAGCAGAGCAGATCAATGACCCAGGAGCAGCCTGTTCCAGCTCAGTGGTGCACAAGTCATTTTAACTTCCACTCTCCAGTGCTCAGCCTCCAAAGAAGCAATCCTTTTGCCTGGTGTATTAACTTCTGGAAACTACTTGTTAATCACTGTGACTGCAGTTCCTGCTTGAATTTTTTGCTACTGTCTGAGTGCAACTTCTCATCAGACTAAAACAATTTTCTTTTGTCTTCCTTTCCATCTTGTCTTATGTTGTCAGTAAGATTAGCAGTGCTGCTGTGGTGTTCTGTTCAGTAGTGGTGTGATGGCATGCTGACAGTTATGTTTACTTTATGAAATGAACTATTAGAAAATAAGATTTACAGTGTGAACTGGCACTGCTCCACTAAATCCGATATTCAACAGAAAGGCATATATACAATGGGCTCCACTGTGTGTAGCATCATCAGGGAGAACAGCAACATCATACTTTTTCTTTGCTATCATTCTTATAAATATATCCTTCAAATAGAATCATAGAATCATGGAATCATTAATGTTGGAAAAGACTGCTATCGTCATCTAGTCCAACCATTAACCCATTGCTACCATGGACACTAAAGCAGAAGGATAGCATATCTAATGGAAACAATTATTAAAAATTCTGCTTTCAAACCCACACTGGAATATAGAGATGTGACTAAGATCAGTGTGAGCCCCGGACTTACAGGGTGCATGATCTTCCCGTTACTTTGGAACAGCATGGCATATACATTCAGGGGAAACTTTATGTGGAATCACTCCTTTCCTTGTGGAGGTCCCTGAAGTCAGCCTCCTTTCATTGGTAACTAACATAGATGTCAGGTGTAAATGCAGAAGTAGTTTAAGCAGCAAGGCAGGAACATTTCAGCTTGGGTATTTCAAACTGTATTTTTGCCTATAAGAAGGAAGTTATTATGAACTTAGTCCAGGGAGACATTTCAACATTTTCTTAATGAAAAAAATTCTTTTTATGATACTAGCGGGATTTATCAGCACAAGAAGTAACAACTGGGACTCTAGAGAAAGATGTAATGCTGTTTCATGGAGGATTTGGATATTTTGAAATTTGATCTTGCTCCAAGTCAGAAGGAAACTAAGAATATCTAAGTTTTTATGAAAGAAAAGGGAAACTTAATGCCAGCAAAGTCTGTTAAAGCTCTGGCATACTCGTTCTGAAGTGTGCCTGCAAGAAATAGGACAGCTTTCCACCATGCCTTTTCTGAGTTGCGATATTCTCAAGCACTAGCAAAATAACACAATGAGAAAACTCCAAGGGGGAGAAGTTGTCTATAGGAATTTATTGACCACAGTGTGAACACAGCTTTTAACTGAAATCACAAGACACTAACTCTTTTCTTCAAGGGAAATTAGAGCTTTTCACACTTACTTCACTGGGGTGCTGAAAGAGGCAGGAGAAACAGAGGGCTATCACATTTATAAATAGCTGGATTTCAAAAAGCATGCAACAACACGAAGCTTAGAGACATGTTATCTTTCTTTTGCTTTAGTGGCCTCATTTCCAGGCATGGACACTCGGTCTAAACACCCAGTGGCACAGCCTTGTCCTACTGCACGGCACCAGGCTGCCAACATTGCTCAGTCAGCACCAAAGTCATTGCCACAACCTTCCTGTCCCCCAGAAAAATCAGTCAGAATTACTGATTTTGTGTAAAATAATAGGATTGTTCTACCAGGATGTAGGTCATTTAAAGTAGATTTCTGGGCCACCTTGGAAGGACTGCTGGGTTACCGGGGCTCTTCAGTGCCCCTCTCCCCAACCAGTCCCACTTCACTGCCCCAGTGAGGTGAGCCAGGCCAGGTTGGGAACAGTGACCAGGTCAGGCCATCTCCAGGCACTGCTAAAGGGCCTTGGCCTGGATAGGAACGGACAGGGTGGGATCAGGGCCGAGTCTGTCTCAGTGGGCCCGGCCCTGGGCCTGAGGACAAGGTGGAGCTGGCAGTAGCCCCCAAGGAGGCCTCTCCCCACCCAGCCCTCTCTCAGCTGCTGGGCTGTCCCTGATGCTGCACCAACCCCGGGCTGTGAGGTCCATCTGGGCACCCCCAGGCACCCTCCCACAGGACCAGGCTCCCCCTGGTGCGCGGTGCTGCCCACAACCTACTATAGTGGCTGGGTAGAAGGGATGAATTTGCTCTCCTGTGGGGAGAGACTTGAAGCGTTCCTGTCAGGCTGCATCCAAGCCCATGGTGGTTCATGTGGAGAAGCCACAAAACCAACCGAGGACAAGGAAATCTATCATTCGCTTCAGATTGAGAATAAATAATACTAATAATATGTAAAGAGCATCAGCTGGATGTGGAAACGAACTGTCACTTCACAATGAAGGATGCTCATGCATATATAAGCACATAATTCACAACAATATCCTTAAAAAGATAGTAAGAATTTAAATGCGTGTATATGCTTGGGTATTTAATGCACCATGCAGGCATCATATTTCTTTCATATTCTAAACACAAATCACAGCATCTTCTTTAATGAGCTGAGTTCCATGGCAATGATGGATTTTTATGGCAAATAGCACTACTGTACCATGCTTCTTCATTAAAACCCTGATTCAGCAAAGGATTTAAACGTATGCTTAACTTCAAGTATCTGAATAATCCTCAAACTTTCTGCGCTCTGTGCATACTTAATATTCAATAGATCCATATGGAATTTGTTTGAATTGGGTCATACATATCAAACATAACAACCATGTATCTACAGGATAGCCTGCCTAAAACAATTAGTTAAAATGCTAGGTGCTTCGTTAGCTCTGCATTAGTAATTTTAATTTTCACTGCCTCTTTGATTTGTGAAGAGTGAATGTGTATGCACACATGAACTCAAGACCTGAAAAAATGATGAAGGTAAAAGAAAATAAAGGCACATTGTGAGTTCAGGACATCTATAATAAACTCGAGCTTCATCAGCATTTCTAAGTTTTTAACCAAGAAATATTGATTCATGTTTATAATATTTTATGGCACTTTACATCAATTTATAACAGTTACATTAAGGAATAGATGGACCGGGATAAAAGCCAATATGGGTATGAAAGAGATGAAGTGCTGTCAGGAATAGCAACTTTCAAGTCTCAGGTACAACCCTTGTTTTTATACTTCATGATATTTTATTTCATCTGTGGTGGAAGGATTTCATGACCAATTTTAAAATACAAATTCTAGAAAACAACCATGCCATCGAATGACCGCCTGAAGAACTTCTTAGCAATAGCATTGTTTCAATATCAAGTCAACTATAAATTATTTTCTAAGTATTTATAACTAAAGAGTGAAGCCATAATAACTCTTGTGCAGAATCACAGTTGAAAATGTTTGAGAGAAAATGAGTTTGGGTTGCACTAGGTTGAGCCAACTACTTCAATTTTTTTTTTTTTTTCTACCAGAGCTGATCATTTTAGAAACTAAGAGACAGCAGTTAAAAAACTAGTTTTATGCACAAAATCCCTTGTTGCTATGTTACCGTAGATATTTATATGAGAGGGCGTCTCCCAGTGTGAGCCAAAATCTGTTCATGCAAATATTCACAAGCCAGGTGGAACAAAGAAATAATGAGGATTTTGTGGAGTCTTCATCAGGTATTTCCATCACTCTGTACAGTTACCTAGTCCAGCTAGACTCCTTCATTTATGAGCTGTATGATGGGGACTTCTTCTTCTGCCATCTCAGCTGACAGATATGGTCCACGTTCTCAGCAGTTCTGGAAGTGCTGCAGGATGCTGTAAAACTGAAATGCAGGTTGAGGGTGGTCTTTAAGTCTGCCTACGGTAGAGAATCACAGAAATTAAAATGTATAGCCAACACTTAAAAATGGACATAGCACGTTAATGTGTAATTTTGTGTACTTCATTATTCCCCAATCCTAAGCAGAATATTTATGCTCTCCTACACAGGGACAGTTGGTAATGCCAAGGTAATTAGACAGGAAATAGATCTACTTGCTGCTGTATTTTGAAATAGTTGATTGATTACTGAAAATATTAGGGAAAAGCTGGTAAAAGTTTAGAAGTTCCCATCTGTAATATAAGACGCTTTTTCCACATGTCCCAAGATTGTTAAATTCATTCTCTGACATTTCTTAGTATTCTGTCTCTATGGACATTGTCATTTTGGGGTTATTTTGTGTGGTCACCCTCCTTGCAGCATTGTTCCCTTTCTTCATTCTTGCACACCTTTTTTGATTCACATAAAAAAAAGATAATAATCTGGTTCTTTATAGGCTTTTTTACCCAATGAATACAGGATATGCTTGAGGTAAGTAAATGTATAACAAAATGATTTAAAAATTGAGTACTTGTTGCTCATGTATTCCATTCATTTAGTGGCATAAATTCTGGGAGCATGTTATATTTTCAGTGTCGTCCGACAAGTATGCTTTGGACCAGTGCATTAGATTGGTACAGTGATAGAAAGCCATGTGATCATAGCAAATGTGAAGCTGAAGGAATAGGATCCAGTAACAGGGAAGTTATGGGACCCATTAATATCCACCTGACACTGGGAGCTGTCTGGGTTATCTTCTGGTGGAATCCGAACAGTGTCTTTTGTGTTGCTACAGTGCCCAGGTCTCTGTTTCCTCCTCTTTGTCATCTTTCTAGTCACCCCTGTGTTAAGTTTTACTAGGGAGGGTATTTCACAGGTTTTTCTTAGTTGTGATCATGGCTGGGGCATAATATTTAGCAGGGTGTATGAAATAAACATCTATCACACAGTCTGTAATACCACGAAGCGCATCTTAAGCAGAGGCATCTCACCAATTTTACATTATCTTTCAATAGCACACAAACACCAGGAAAATTATGTAGCTTATACAATTGAATGTATTGCCAAAAGCTGGCTTTGAAGTGGCTGTTGCAATGCAAGTTCGAGCCCTAATCCTACAGCCTGATCACTGGTACCCGTGAGTCTCGCAGCTGTTCACAATTGTATTCCTTTTTCTCGGTCACAGCAGTTGAGTGGTGCACCTACGCAGAGCAGAATGTAAGACTGGGGCCCAAATTTATGCACCATCTGCCCTTGGTCATGCATGCCAACTTTTATGGAAATCAATCACTTTGTCTCTCCCAAGAGCTCCCACAAGAAAAATGCCCCCGTATAAGTTTGGAATTTAAAATGAAACATTATCTTTCTCAAATGATCTGTTTTTACTGATTTGCTGTTGTCTGTTCTTTTTTTTCTTTCTTTCTTTGTTGTTATTGTTGGTTTTTTCTTGTACAGATATTCATCGTTACATTGTTTGGGGCGGAAGATGTCAGTTCAGCCTGAGGCATGACAAAATATCCAGAAACACACCACTTGCTGTGCTCCATTGCTTTAATATTGTGCTGTTTAATAAGAAAATGACCCCAAGTGCTTGGATGACAACTCCAAAATGGACCATAAATATTCTGTACATAAGGAAAAGCTGAAAGCTAAAGTATGCCACATAATAATGCTACGGTGCAAAAGGGAATAAGAATACATTCAATTTGCCTAAGTATCTTAGCAGTGACAGTCACTAATGTTTATTTAGAAGATACACCGAGTGGATATTTAATATGTGTTTTTTAATAAACGAGTTTAAAGAAATATGGGTTACTCTGCAAATGGATATTAGAGGAGCACCGATTTGGGTTTGATGTATAAGACACATAAAGAACCCAATTCTGAGCACTGCTAAGTGATCCTTGCAAAACGCTGAGCCCCTGCTAATTTCAGTAGGAGTTGAGCAAACTCAGCACCTGGCAAGGATGGGTCTATCTATATTTAAATATGGAATGAACACTCATCCAAGCAGTTATGATAAACTGATGCAGCTTAGAAATTACATGTTTGGTTAAATTGGGGTAATCACAAAGAGAGAGACACTCAAACAAGCAGTCGTAATTGGTACAACAATGATTGTATCCTCCTTCTGATCTCAGGTCCTCCCTGAGGATTCTCTCTGAGCCTGCGTTAATTAAGGGAAAGCATGTGACATTTCTTGCAGCCTTTGACACTGAGATGAACTTTCCCTAGGTTACTCATGAACACCTGCTGGCATCAAATATGCTTTTTACTGTATTGAACCCTTTATCCACCAGACATTCATAAACACTATTGAATAACATTCCTGACCAATTACGAAAATGCACAAAAAATGTTACGCTGTTATGATAGACGACCGAACAGTCCACAGGAAATTATTTATGTGACAATCAGGAACTTTTTCTTCTATGACCAAAGCATTTTTGAAAAATACATTCTTCGCTTGAAACATTCAGTTGCCATATTGATTGTTAGTTTGTTATGAAGACATCTGTGATGGGCATACGGCTCTTAAACCTGCTGGATAGAAGGGCCAGGGGTCCTCTTTTTGCTTCCTGGGTGGGTATGTGTACCTCCTTTGAGTCTAGCTCATTGTGTAAAAGTAGGCTCTCTTTTACTGTTCCCCATACTTTCGAGTTCTTTTACAAAAACATTAAAAATAATAATTTCAAGTTTTGGTAAGCTCCTAGGGAACCTCTCTCCTAGAAGATTAAGGGAAAATAAATGCAAAATGAGCACAGATGTAGTAAAGGCATACAGAACATTTATCTTTTTTTCCCAAATACCTCTAGAACAGTTTTTTTATGCATTCATGTCTGTTTAGTCAGTCACATTCTCAACATTTTATGCCTCCGAGAGTTAGAAACAGCACGGTATTGAGCATTGGCAGTTAGTCCCACAGCCTTAAACTCCCACCAAAATTACGACTGGAATTCCCATTATTTCACAAAAGCACACAAATAAAAACAACAATAACAACAGCAACAAACACGTCAGCTAAACAAAACCAAAATGGAAGTAGCTGCATACCAAAGCACTCCCTTGGAGTATCTGTGTAGCCAGCACACACAAGGCACTGGCATCTGCTGTGGGAACATGAAAGCTTAGCATGGGCAAATTGGAAGGGGCCGTGTGAGGCTGAAGTTCGTGTTGCTTGTGCTGGCGGCTCTGTGAGACACCTTGACTCTGGGTTATCTCTGGAAGGTACACATGCTGTTTGGCACATGCTCGCAGTATGTTAGTGATTAAAAAGTGCAGTGAGAAATGCAGAATGTAGTTACACTGAACTGTATTCCCTCTGCAAGTATTTGTCTTCTGCTTCTATGTAGAAAAAGTCTTGCGCAGGTAATGAGTGGCATCGTAGAGAAAAGCAATGTTGAATTTCTGTTAATAAAACAGAAATAAAAGCAGTCAGGTAAGACACTGTGCCTCTCTTTAATTCTGTACATGCTGGTCCCTGCAACAATTGGTTCTCCACAAATTGTAGCTTATTACCTTAATGATACTCATCCTCACTGTGGTTTGCAGTGCATTTGTAGTGTAATTACTCTTCCCTGTCACTCTTGTTTGTGCTAGAGTGTCAAGGCTGTTTTAAGAAAACTAGAGAGCTAGGGCAAATTCCACTTCCCAGAGGTCTTTCCTATATCCTCTGAGCTCTGTTTTGGAGTAGTCCTTAAGGTGGGACCTGCAATGCAGTGGCACAGAGCCTTATTGTAGGAGACTTTCATGCCATGCCATTGCAGGCATGTACAGGTGCATTACAGCTCTACACAAAAATGCAAAAATTGGAACGTCCCCCAGAGGAAGGACAGAGGTTCCAGCTGCCACAAGGTAGCCCTGAATCACAAGCAGTGGTGCTGTGGAAGGCACATGAGGAGTCCATGTGGCTGTGCTGCCCCTGTTAGAACAGCAGTGCCCTAAACTTCTGAGGAGAATAGTCACTGTGACCATTCCTACATGTAATTTTTTGTTGTTGCTACATGCCTGTATCTTTTCTAAAATCATTCTCCCATCACGTTCTCTGATATTTGACACACCTGCTTCCTGGTGCATCAGTTTGGGTGAATTGCCATAACAAAGTGGCCGTGTCGCAGGAAGATAGTATCCCTCTTGCAGTGTACTGCTATACCAGTGAATATGCCAGTGGGACGCCTTTGTGTGGTGATACCTGTATCACCCTTATACCTGCCTTATCCTCTGTGGTCTCCGCTCCAGTCTGTGGTGTTACAGCTGTGAGCATAATTCTTCCTCATTTTACACCTGCTTACTTGAATGCAGATGCTCTATTTTAGCATCAAATGTGTGTGCTCTCACTTTCTCCTTACTTAGCTTGACTTTAATGAATCCAGGATGTACAGACTCATCTTTGTCACTGCCTCTCATCCCAAACAATCCCACCCTCTCTGTTTTCTTCTTTCACTTCGTAGGACAAGGCCGATCACATATATTAGGAAATAATTCCTATACTTCCATTTCTACATGGTATAGAACCTACTCAATATGTTCTGGATTCATAGAATCACAGAACCATACAAGGGCTGCTCTGATGGTAATGCTTCCTATTTTGTTATCTTTGCACATGACATCAGAGATGGGTGTTGGTGGTATGGAAGTAGTGGTTGAACCTTCCCATCAATATTCCATGACATTTGGTTGCTGAGTGACAGATGACAGTAGTGGGGCTGTCTGACAAAATGGCATCTGGCATGGAAGTGCATATGAATCATAGAATCATAGAATGTCTGTAGAGTCAAATGCCTTTGACATCAGATAGATGATGTCAGTCACTCTTCTTTTGTCTACTGATATTGCCACTCCAAACATACGTAGAAAATCTCTCTCAATTCGCTGGAGATGGCTGACCCAAACAAATGTAGAAAGGCAGATGTTTGTCAGTTTGTATTGTCACAACAGGTGTATTGTCACAAAGAGTCATTGATGAGCCTAGTACAGCCACTTGATCATCTAATTTACTATTGTCTTAATTCTTAATGATTAAAAAAATTGGCCTGATCATTTTAAAGTCACACAAGTGCAAAGAAGTATATGCTGAGTGGTTTAAAAGCATTCTTTTTACATCATGTATAAATTAAAAGCTGCTTAATTTTAAAATGTATTTTTGGCTGAAGTGCTTACTGTTGAAAAGTGGTTACTCAGCATGAAAAGTACCATAAGTACTTTTCTTAAGAATGTTTAGGACATAGCAAATGTTTTAAAATGGTTATTTACACAATAGTTCCCATTGGCTAGCCACTACAGTTTATCAGATTAATAATCAATGTCCTTATAAGTCACTTAATTCAAATTTATATAATCCACATTATCAAAAATAAAAATAACAAAAGGATCAGGTAATGTGTATTTCCATGCGAAAGCACTATAGCTACTTTAAAATTGCTGTGATCTTCTTCTTGAAGTCTTATGCACTTCTACCTAATCCCTTAAAAGCAGGAGTAGGTAATGCCACCAAACTTCGCTGAGGTAGGGACAGTTCATCTCTGATGATAAGTGCTTTCATCAAGTTCTTGAATGGAAGGGGTGCAGTGGGGTGAAGTGGCAGAAATTAACCTTTAAGAATATGGCAGATTGAAAGATGTGGCTTCATAGACTGTTTGGTTTCCTCCATCTCCACTGTACAGGAGTGCTGGGTCACAGCTTCTGGGTTTTCAGTTGTATGGTTTCATGGGTTGCTCTTTGTTCATCAGCTGCATTTTAACTAATGACAGGAATTCTTATTGCCCAGCTAGGTATTCTTTGATGTTTTAAATTAAAATACTTCAGATATTTGGTTTAATAATAGTTTAGTGCCATAAAATTACAGACTTCATGTTTACATGCTACAAGCTCTGTCATGCTAAAATAGAAGGAAACTGAATGTGCCTTTTAGCGCGAGTGGAGTGTGATCTTACTTCAGGAGAGATTCTTTTCCCAGTAAGGGCTTGATCCTGAAATCTGTAGTCACAAAAGAACAATCCCATTTGATTTTAGTAGGTTTGAGTAGGTGACTAATGATACTTGTGGAGACATTACAGGATCGGATCTTACTTTGGCTGCTGTTTAAATGTCAGCACTTGTCAACCCAGCAGCACCAAGGGCAGGCCAGTACTTTTCTTTACAGTAAGTAGATCACCTATTGCGCATGATGGTAGTTTACAAATGTTGACTTGTACTTATACTTTGAAATGTCTGAGACTGTAGGCACCTAACAGTTCATTTAAATGCACAGCAGTAGCTGCTGTGCCGCTCTGGTCTTTGCTGGCACCATACTGTTGAATTTTCAAATGTATAAAATCAAAGGTAGAAAACGAGAAAAAAACAACTATGGTGTTTATTTTTCCCAGTAGCAACTGTAACCAACACTGTGGACATGTCTACAGTGAGATGTTCAGGCGTATGCTGAGAAGCAGAATCTTCTACTGCCTCAGGGTGTTTTAGCTTAGGCAGAAGTCAGCCATGCAGATAGCTGCCTTCTCTCAGCCCAGGTCCCTTTGTCCCCACAGTTCACATGGCTCTAGGAATGCTTTGGCCAGAAAATGAGCTTGATCAGCTGGTCTGACTGCAAACTGATTAGAGAGAGAGGCATGCAAATGGCAAGAGAAGATAAAAGCAGGAAATGCTTTTGTAGCAGAGGTGTCGTTTTTGGGGACATCTAGGAAAATGAAAGCAAGTTGTCAAAGTGGGGAGGGTGGAAAAGCATAAGAAACCAGGTACCATTTGATCTTTAGGTTAAACTAGATGTAAGACAAAGCCCTCAACTTGCTGTTGATTCAGATTCAGGGATTACTTTAGAAGGGTTAGGAAATTTAATCAATATTGTACACAAGTGCCGTACCTTTATGTGTTTGTATACTTCTTGAGTCAATTAAGGCAAACTGATGAAAGATACAATTGGATTTTAGAACCCTTCAGAGGTCATATTTTTGTTTGTTTCTGTAGCCACATGGCCTAGAAAAATGAACTATAATCCTAGTTTATCATGGGTAAATATAGTTGTGGAGCCTCAGAATATATAATCCCTGCAGTCAGGTTCTTCTGCAAGTGTTGCAGGTGCAAAGGGTCTGTACTCAAGAATCACAGCAGGAAAGTGAGGGTGCAAGAGGCTGAGGGTGTAAAGAGAGGGTGGAAGAGAGCAATGCCTCCAAAGCAGGTTAACACTAGAGATGGTGAAGTCCTCGTCCTGAAAGTACAGATGGGGAGTACCCCGTGGTGGAAATCCCTGCAAGGAAGAGACTGAGTCTTTAGGGGACTAAAACAAGGGGGAAGAAAAAGAAAAATCACTGACTTTAGGAAAGCTGTCTCCAAGTAGAATTCAATGCTGCTTGGATCCCACTCTCTATGCAGAGGAACTGTTTCCCCCATAGTCATTTATGTAATTATAACCTTGCTTCTCCTTTCACCTTCAGAGTGGGAGGTTTTGTAATTCTTGCTAATTTCAGACAGATCTCCCACTGTTTCATGAGGAACATTTTATATAACACAAATACTTCTGTGTGGCTAACGTTTTTTAAGCTGTCTTTGAATTTGTCATGGAGGATAGCATACTTTCTTTCCTTCAGCAGCTGAAATTAAACCAAAGGCTGTTTTTTGCTCACAGTTTAAAAATGTGTCTGTTTCAAGCAGTAGACGTGACATTGCCTAGGCCTAATGGGAGTTTTATTACTGACTTTGTCTAAATTGGCATTGGCTGGGTAGTCAGCTCTTGAACTGGAGAATTATTAAGCAGACCTCAGTTCCAACAAAGATACTGGGAACTGAGTGATATTCAAAGAGTGTGTAGTGGTACACAGTGGTTTAGTACAGAGTTATCCAGGCTAGTTCAGATGCCATGAAAATAAGTACAGGAGAATCAGTGCAATCTCCCAATACTTGTGGGACAGCACTCAGCTAAGATGCACAAGACGTCCATACTAACTCACAGATCTCTTCATGCTGTGTCATATAAACTCACCCTCAGGTTAAAATATGGTATGCTCAGCAAAGTCAGGTTGTATATACATGTTTCCACTGTAAAAACAGAGCATATGTGTTGGTAGCTATTCTGTTTCCAATTTTACCTCTTAATTACATTCAGATTGTGGTTTCTCATCTAGTTCTTTTCTTTTCCAGCAATGCTTTAAATCTTTTGTTTGTCTTTCCTCCTTTGGCCGCACTTTATCCTTGTTTGAACAGAGATGGTATCCAGGAAATCCTTTTCTCGTACTTTCCAGTATTCTGATATGATATCAATAAACCTGCAATTGGAGAAGAGATACCAAAAATGACATTTTTCCACTGTGTGTACAAAAGAAGAGATGAAGAGGTAGGTTGACAAGAGTGAAGCGCACTATGCATCACTGTAGGGGTGCAAGCAGATTCCTTAGTGACAAATTTCTCACCAACAAATTCTATTTGTTTTTGCTTCTAGAGTTATCTGTACTAATGACAAGCAACCCTGCTTGGAACATATTTGCATATTGTACAGTGCACACTGTGTGTAAGTGTAAGAGAGAAAGAAAGCAAGGCCACCCAGAGACGGTATCCCCATGGCAACCCCGTTTAATGAATTACTTAGAACCAAGTGAATATTGAACAAAAAGTCCCTTCCAGTACAGCTAGTAGAGCACCAGTGTGGACACTGTCACATAGTGACTACACTGGGGCTGGGAAAGAAGAAAGATTTGAAGGCAGACTCATGGATGGGATTAATTTGATAAAATGTAGATATCTACCTCGGAGCTAATCGACTTTGGCTCTGTTTAGCAGTGGGAAAACATGAGCCTTCATTTCGTCAGATGAATTTCCCATTAAAAAAAATTATAAGGGAAGCTTTTAGTGATTGGTTGAGTTGGGAAATGAGGTGAGTTAAATGCAATCTTAGTCCCCGTTGTACGTTCTCCACTGCACTGGGAAATAGCTTTCTAAAAATTTTGAGACAAAAAGGTGTTTTGAACAAAAACAAGCATGAAAAAATGTCATATTGTGTCAGTGACAGTAACTTTTCTCCATCTGCTGCACTGCCTGATCCTCCTTTCCCTCAGACTGTTAAAAACTTAAGTGAGATAAGTTCCAACACTGTGAAATAATGTATGTGAAGGTCCAGAAAATGAGAAAGTCTATTTATTTCTTGTTTTTATTTGGAACTTTATTAATTATTCTGCCACTGATTCACAACCAGCAGGGCTGGTATGTGGTTATTATAAAGACATTCACTTGCTTAAAGGATCGACTAGCTACGTCTAAACTGTGGGACATGGGGCTGGCTTCTTGCCTTGTCTGTACTTTGCATCAGGATGAAATTCAGTCTACAGCTTTCTGCTCCAGTCCAAACAGCACAGTGTTGTCTGTTGGATGGAAGAAGGGAAGGTGGGACCTGTCAGTGCTCTCTGAGACATTACCAGTGTAAACAGCAGCGACATATGGAAAGAACAACGTAATCTTGCAGTTTTCATGGAGTCACAGGATTCACACCCATTGTATTCAGTGCCTATTCACAGTCATGTGACAATAATTAAGTAGTTTACATCTGATATCTGAATATGTAAAAGTGAATCAATTTCGAGGTTATTTTTTTTGTTTTTGTTTTTTCTTTTTCTTTTTTCAGATGAGCGTCTGTCTGCAGCACATATGCACCAACAAATCCATCTACCAACAGCTTCTGAGAAAAGAGGAAAGTATTTCATGACTCATATCCCATAGACAGCCCTATTTGCCCCACAGAAGGGCCTGGGGAGTAGGAGGAGAGAAATTAAGGAAAGATCTGCTGCTGTTTTGGGTTGTATGGTTGAAGTTAGTGTCTTAATATTCAGGACTTCTGGGCTGCCAGTTTTATGAGGGAGTAACAAACAGTTTTTTTACAGGATAAGCCTTTAAATGGCAGGACAATCAGTAGGATTTTTCAGTTGTCCTAAATCACATCAGCATAAATCAAGGCAAGTATCCTTAAGCATAATGCAAATTTTCTCCAACCTGGAGTTCATCCAGCACCTGCAAATGGAGTTCTGCTGCTTCTTCCATTCACCCAGTACTTTGGCTTAGAAGGGAGCTTCTCCCCTAGGCCCCCATGTTGAGAAAGGGGAAAATGAAACTAATGTTAACCCCTCATATTCAGAGTATTAGGCAGTTTGTGCTTGTATGACTAGCCTGGAAGCTAGTCTGCTTATGATATCCAAACAAATTTATTTCAGCTGGAAAATGGTTAATTTACAGCCAGAGCTTAAAAGGGTGGAAAAAGATACCAGTACAATAGGGTTCAATGCATGATGGGGGAAAATAAATATCTCATATAAAGAGATATCTGAAATTCAGATCACATTGAGATGCAAAAAAAGCTGTGAAAAGCAGTAGGAGGGTGATTGTATTCCAATTAGATTTCTTCTGCTCATATAAAGCAGTCTTGGACTGAAAGTTAATCATATGATTTATGGATCTTGGGGGGAGTGAAACCATATGAGCTCCTGAACAATGAGAAAAAATGAGACAGAGGGCATGAAAAAATAGAATATTTCTGAGACCGTGCTTGTGGGAAAATAAACAAAGACAACGATGTCTAAACATGTCCTTGGTTTAAAAATTTACCTTTGCTCTATCCTCTTACTCATGTTCTTGCCGTACAAACAAGTTAGTTTGCTTTGCCAAATTAGTCCAAAACAACTCATGATCTGATGTGTCACAATAATTCAGGCACTTGATAAAAATATTTCTATATGATTTCTCAGAAACGTCTCTGAGTTATGTTGCCATAGTAGGTTAGTTCATTTATATGATTGGCCATAAGAGATCTGACGTGTAATCTGGGCTTGGGTCACAAATAAAAGTGAGTCTCTCGTTAGCTGAATCCTTTTAAAAACACTCCATGTGTACTTGCTGTCAGCCAAAGTGGAGAGGTGGGATTCATGTTACAGCCCTGCTCAGCAGCAGGGTTTGGAGCACTGTCACGCTGGGGCAGGAGGACTGCCTGGCACCAGCAAGGACCACATTATGTACTCTTATTTTTCTTTCAATTAATCCATCAGTAGCTAGCCCTCAGAAATGTAGTACAAGGGGCATTTCTGAAATGACCAACTGAATAGATGTAATATATGCCCTTTTATATGAGCCATTCTACTGCTCAGACCTGCTTTGGGGATTAATGCAGCAAAACTGAGATAAAATAAAACAAAGATTATATTGGTGGACAGAAGATACTAGTTTTTAGATAGACTCTAAAAAAATTTCAGCCATGCTTTCTGTAGATGAAAACACATACTTAGAACTGTTATGTAAGTCATGCTTATAGGTATAAAAACATAGAGAAATAACTAGAGGTAGCACTTTCTACCAAGACAGGTAGAAGACTTCTTTTCATCAAAATATATGAACTCTTCTATTTGAACTCAAACTAGGCTGTGTTTTATACCTCTAATCTAAACCCTTTTCACCCCACTGCAATCCTATATGTGTCAGACTGAATTTTTAATGGGTTGTTCACCTGGATTACAATTTAGGATAAATGTCTGACCTGAAGGTCACTGTGCTCACATCAAATCTTCAAGTTTGAAGCCTATGTCTGGACATCGATTATTGATTCATTTTACACCTTCAGTGGAAATATTTCCGCATGAAATTCTTTGTAAAGTCAAGTAGCAAGGAATGCACTATCTTTACCAGTAAGGGCAAGAAGGCTGTGCCCCTAGTTTCTGCATTAGTCTGCACACAGCACTGAAACAAGGTTTAAAACTTGATCCTTATTTTCCACTCATTTCCTGGTCTGCATACCAAATATCTAAAACCTCTTCTAAAGAACTGCTGACAGTCTTCCATCTTAACCCTCAGACCCACTGCAGCTTCCCCACCTTTCAGTGGGAAAGGGCCTGCTATCTCTTTCCCAGCCAGAAATACACATTGACATACGCATTAACATCTTCTGCTGCTGCTCTGCTCCCGTGCAACAGGAAGCAGAATGTAATTCCTAATTGATTATTTCTATATTCTTAATAGGGACTATTTATAGTCAGAAATTGTCTTCAGCAGCCATCTGTTCCTCATGCTGCTCCATACATACCCTCATCTCTGACCTGTAGTAACCATCCTTTCTTCAAGGAAAGAAGGTTTAAATATTCATGCTGGCTAAGTCTTGAATACATTCCTAATTGATATCACAATTTCCCACACGTAAATGGTTTGTTCCTCCTTTAGACTTTCAGCATTTGAAATATTTACTACAGTCAATGAGGGCACTTCTCACCTCACGGGGGATGTGGTGCTTTTTGAAAAAAATTCATGCTTGCATTTTGAAGAATGCTGAAAAAACGGATTACTCAAGAGAGCTCTGTTAGCACGTTTACAAGAAATACTGTACTTCTTGTGACTGTGTTTCCATTGTGGTCATACTGGGGAAAGACTAGAAGTCTTGGTGGTGGAAAAGCTACAGTCATTCTTATTTGGAATTCCTCGGGTTATTTAGTCATCCATCCTTTTGGATGATTGAGAACTGAGGTTTGAATCAGTACTCCTGCCCTAATATCCAGTTTCTGGGATTTCCTCAGGTAGGCATCTTGTCCAGGACTCATCTCTCACTCCAGAAGAGCACAAGTCCTTGGCCTTACAGAGATGGTCTGATGCCCAAATGGAACTGGACCATGAACTCTCTTCTCACAAATGCACCACCTCATCTCCTCGAACGGAACAACAGACACAGAAAGCTAAAATATTGGTGCAATTCATGAGCTTCCTTCTTCAAAAGAAATTGTACACCCCAGCACCTAGTCACAGCAATCTGCTGAACAAGCACCTAGTGTAGACCAATAAATGAAAGGAAACTGAGAGGTCAGTACAGGTCATTATTTTCACATACCTTTGAATAATGAGGGCATCACATGTCAGCCAGAGGAGAACAAAATGTCACATTCTCTAGCTAAAGGTCATCATCGGTCATAGGTCACGGAAGGGAGGCCAGGAAATAACCTATGAGGTTAGGATGAGTGCACAAAGAAAGGGCAACAAATGTCAATGAAAGCATGCAGCTGTTGTGAGATGAAACAACTGAGGCACCCTTTTGTGCTGACACAGGCTTAAAAAATGTCTTTGCTGACATTTTTTTTTTTTTAGCTGGCACTTTTATAGGACATTGACATTAATGTACCCAACCCTGAATTAGCCTTTTCTAAAAGCAACAGTTTGGAAGTTAAGTGCAGCATTTTCCGAAGAATCATAAGCATGACATTTTTATTTCAAGTGATTGATGTTACAGTGGACTTCTAGCACCAAATTCATGTTTCATTCTCAATCATTGCATCTGTGCAGTGTGATAGCAATCAGAAACAAATGGAGGTGGCAGCCTGCCTTGCACTATGGTACTCTGGATATACTTTTCACCTGTTCCAACAGTCAGATGTGTTATTTCATGTTTAATGCATAGTATTGTATTTATCTTGTTATTTGTTTTAATACAGAAAGGGTTGGTTTCAGTAGTTTCAGTACTACCCCTGCACCAATGACCAGCACTTGCAGGGCAATCATACAGCAAAACGATAATGGATATTTTAAGACTATGCGAAAAGATATCCAAATGGAGGCTCACCTGCAGTTTCTTATGAGTGAACTGAACATTTGGTTCATCTGTCTTTTCCTTTCTTCCCTGAACAGCAGCAAAAATGCTATTTTCTCTTGTCATTGTGGTATAATCCTGACAGTTTTACTTCATGAAATAACATGGTGATGCCCAGAGTGCATGCTTGATAAAGAGCTGGTACATCTCCTGTGCATATCTCACTGGACAACACATGAAAAGACTATCAAGAGCACTACAGAAAAGTTTGCAGTGGGACACATTTTCAGTATGTACACAATAAAAAATTCCTTAAGTCATCACCAAATGACCCTTCGGAACATGTGGATGGATTGTATATTTATTTTACACTTGTTAGAAAAAGCAGGAAAAATTCAGAAGGGTAAAGTAGAACATGGAACTGTTGCCTCTCACTTTGCACTCTGCCAGTTAGTTATCATATAATATAAAGCTGAGACAAGAAAGCTCTCTGTGCTTTGATTCTGCATCCTGAACAAAGAGCATTGACATCTTGTATGGTCTGTTTGGACTCTCGCAAGTAATACAAACTTGCAAATTCTTCCTGTTGCTGACCCAGCAGTGGAAAGTGTTTTTTCAGGGATGATGCCTGAGTAATCACTTTCCCAATTCTTTTATCTTAATGAAATCAGTTTTAAAAGAAGCACCCAAACCTTACAATCTCTTTTGACTAAAAGTTTATTTTCCTTTATTTTTTTTTCCCGGTCATTGACTACAGATCTATAATTTGAGTTTCATCCCCAAACTCAACCCACCTTCCCCCAGAAAACTGTTTTTGGTTGTTTTTCTTATAAGGTAGGCTTTAGTTTCTCAGAGTCTCAAACACTTACTCAGATCTACACACCACTAAAAGTTCTAGCGAAATCACAGACCTAAATGATGCATTCTCTCCAATATCCTGAGGTCAGTGTTTTTTTTCTCTGTCTGTAACAGGGCAGAATTTTTACCTGTGAATTTCAGAAATAGGGTGTGTAAGAATCAAGCGTCTATGCAAATGGTTGCAATATAGAGCGAAGGCTAAATAATTATTTCATCAGATATTATTCTTACTGGGCTTATTTACAAGCAGTATTTATCTTAATTACATTCTATCTACTCTTCCTTATTTTGGGTGTATAATTGGCCACCTAAGAAAGACACCATTCTTTCAGCAGTATGAGTTATAAGCAGAGAAAACACTTTTCAGGCAGGCTTGAATGAAGCATGTTTGCCAGAATATTTGAGTTTAGACTACCCTTTCTACAATATTCATTTAAGCAAAAGCCACTCTGATTAACGTTAGTAGAAAAATGGTTGAAACATGTTTCAGTGTGGCTGAATTGGAGTTTCAGAGTTTGTAAACATTCCCACAAAGCATTTACACATTATTACTTTCATCTATCTGTAATTCTACCTCAGTAAGCTCAAAGGTTCCGGGGATTTTTTTTATTATTATTTTGAGTATGTGCAAAGCAATGTACAAGAAAACTCCTTTTCCGTCACAGTTCTCTATATTTCCTTCTCTGTTTAAACAGGTGTTATGGTTTTATGATTTTTTGTTGTATTGTTGATATTCCACATCATAACATCATGTGGTGTATTGGGAGTTACGGACTTAATACTCCAGCTCCGTGGACCACCGATAGTTCTGGATGTACCTGTCTCAGAAGAGAAGAACTACATTCCCCAGGGGACTTTGCGGTATTTTTACGATAAATCAAATAAAATGAGCGAGAGAGAGAGAGTGTCCGATAAACCGAAGGCCTTACGCTAACGCTGAAGGCGGACGGCTGCAACAAACGTATTTTTACGTATTTACGTAAAAATACCNAAACATGTTTCAGTGTGGCTGAATTGGAGTTTCAGAGTTTGTAAACATTCCCACAAAGCATTTACACATTATTACTTTCATCTATCTGTAATTCTACCTCAGTAAGCTCAAAGGTTCCGGGGATTTTTTTTATTATTATTTTGAGTATGTGCAAAGCAATGTACAAGAAAACTCCTTTTCCGTCACAGTTCTCTATATTTCCTTCTCTGTTTAAACAGGTCAGCTAAATTATGAGTAAAATGAAGTATGTTTAGGCTTTCTGAAGTTAATAACATAGTGAGACCTGCACATTTTTATAACATAAGAAAAAAAAATGTTAATTTTGGTTAGACATGACACAGAAAAATACTCTCCAAATCCCAGACAGTTCCTAATTATTTTTTTTTTTGGCTTTTTTTTAAGAACAGACTCTGCCAAGCCTAATTCTGATTCAGCATAATTAATAAATAAGTAAGATTGTCTTTGAGTTGCAGAAAACAGCAATCAGTCTGCTGCTGTGACCCATCAAACACCCAAAGAGCACTGCCCGATTTGGTCCCATTTCATCATCATTAGTGGTGACTCTGGGCTACACCCAAGAAAAGTGAGTCAGAACTCTACAATAAATACTGTAGATCTAACGCTGAAGAGGCTTTGCCCTTACAAGTACATTATATAATACTAAATATATAAAGGCAGGTGCTGAGTTAAAAAGAACTCAGTGACTTTAACATGTCAAATCTGTATGGAGGTCACTGAACTTTCTTTGAAAAGTCATTTTTTTTCCTAATACCATCTGCTTTTCTCATGATTTTTGCCCCCCTCAACCCGTATGAAATGGATGTGTATTCAATCTTGAGCTAAGCATGCTTGCAATGATTGAGAAATGTCTAAGGTCAAAGCTTACAAAAAATTCATAAGGGAAGCAGCAGGTATAGAAGAGAGAGCTTTTGAAAAAAAGAGTTTGTGAGGCTCTGTATGAATTGGGCATGACATTTTCATGTTACTGACTTCATTTATTTAATGTGGCTCCAAATAATTGATACAGTACAGTGATAAAAGTACAGAGATATCGCTGCCAGAATTGCGATAATGAAGAGCCTCCCTGCTGATTTCATTCATGGGGCTGTTAGTCTGCCGGGAAAGACCTCTGATGAAAACCAAGTTGCAGCAAATGCCATAAAATAATCAAAGGCACAAAGACCTTTACCTGAGGGGAGCTTGGTTTGAGAGTGATTCAGGGAGGCAGAGGGAAAAGAGGGGAAAATGCATAAGCTGAAAAACCAGGCACAACTTTTTAAACTATGTGATCCAAATTGTGAGGATTCAGTCAGAGACAGAAATCTGCTGTACCTATGAAACCGCCCCCAATTATGTGGCTCCAACAGCTAGTCAGCTGCTGTATCAACAGTGCCCCTTACCTTATTGAGCATAGTTCAGACGTACCTCATCCTCATCCACCAGCTATTTGTTCACTCTGCCTGTGAGCCCTCAGAAACAGCAACTGTTTTTTTAATATATGCTGAGCACAATAGACTCCCCATTTGGGCTATCAAAGATAATCACATAGGCTCAAGGCAGCCATACAAGTGCCAAAACCACTGATACAAAGAGTCCTGGAAAGGAATTGAGTATTAATATGAACCTGAAATCCTTTCTAGGCGAAAATCTCGTTTGTCAGCTCTGATCATTTGCTTCACTTCATGTAAGTGTGTCAGTGATTGATTAAAATTCATATATGTGCAGCAGAGTTACTGGATAAATGTCACTGTTTACATGTCAGAGTAGGATAAAGGCAGAAGCCCAGGTGTTGAAAACTGTGTCAAGAGGAAGGAATCATGATATGAGTCAGCATCAGAACAGACCCACCAAACATCCATAGCATCTCTGTGTAAACTCCACTAGCGATTAGTCATGTTACAAGAAACTAAACTAAACCAAAATAAAAAAAAAAAAATGAAATGAAAACACAGAATCACAGAATTGTGTGGGTTGGAAGGGACCTCTAGAGATCAAGTCCAACTCCCAAATGCCTCCTGCTCTTCACCCACATTTACCCAGCTTCAGCTTCAGCTAATGCATTCATCGCAATGTTCTCAATGAAAATCTTGATGGTTTTGTTTTCTGCCGGATAAAAGAACTTCAGCTATCAGAGATCTCTTCCTCATGTGGGCGACTGCGATTTGTGATCAAGACACCTTAATTCCCCCTGCTATGCCTTCTCGTCATTACCAACCTGTCCTAATGCACTTGGTATACTTCAGATTCAGAATCTGGGTCAGAGCATTTTTCTTCCTTCTTCCAGTCTTGAAGTTACGGTGAAGCACTTGAGGGTAACTCCCTTCCATGCCTTCGGCTACACTTCCAAAGCCGCTGTGTCAGCAGCTCTCACAAAAAAACTTATTATGAGTAATGTCTTATTCATCTTAAAACAAAACCAACCTCTGATGAGTTCACAGGCACCTGCAGCTTGTTGTTCTGCAAACGGTTGGTGAGGATGTGCCTGCAGAAGGCAGGGTGGCAGCTGTGCTGCACGGTTATGGGTCACACGTGCCACTGTGAGTGGAGAACTAGAAAAGACGTTCTGCTGGTGGAGTTAATTTTTTAATCAGATACATTTGGTGTGTAGTGTTCTTTAAGTAGGGTAGGCAAGCTGTTGTAACCAAGTCTGAAAATGGAACAAAGAAGATTAGCTGCTGGGAGGAGTAAGATGAAGCTGTTGCAAATACGGCTGAAAAGTGCCAGCTTTTTTTCTTGGAAAAGCGTACCTCAGTATGGGACAGAAGAAGTGCAGCAAACATGGAGACACTTTCCCACAGCTCAGTGAGAACAAAATCAGAGCGAGCATTGTCTGACAAACAAATATTGTCAATAACACTGTGCTGGCTACCTTTCTGTTGACAGAGTTTTCTAATACAGATCAAACAAATCTGGGGAATTAAGGCACAGTGTGATATGCATATGATGATAAAGCTGTACCCGTCCCCAGGAGAAGAGAAAAGGAATAAATTTACACACTTCTCCCCACAGCTTGAATTGTCATACTTCCTAAGAAGTGGGTCTTGCAAGATTATGCTGCTGAGTAACAGGACTGAGGAGAAGCTGAGAACTGCCCTCTGGACTGGTGACCCTGCTCAACTGTGAGTCCACATCAGGCTTGGTCTGGGACCTCTCCAGCAAGCTCTGCCCAAAGGGCAGTGTGGAAGGCAGCTCATGCAGGTGGCCTCTGCTAGCAGATTACGAGGACCAAACTGCACTGAGTTCAGCTTCTTCCATCCTGCACAGTCCTCTTTTGCACCTTCACACACTCCCATATGACTGTGCTACATACAGCCTGTAGCACATGAAGCATCCTCTCAGCTCCACTCTAGAAGCAGCACTCCGGTAGTCTGCAGCACCTTTCAGTATGCTTTGAACTACTGTCTTCATCCCAAATAGTAATAGACATGAGAAGCACCACATAGGGCAGGAGATGAAGGACCAAGCACCACATAGCAGAGGACCAGCTAGTCTGCTCCGGTGCTCAGAGGTGAGTCAGTCTGTGCCACACAGCCTCTTGTACCTTCCTTTATTTAGGTGTGTAGGAACATCCAAACTGATTGAAGTCTGAATGCTGAAGTGTACTGTTATTAGTGGAAAGACCTTTGTTAAGAGAATGTGGCTGGGGTTAGGTACTCCCCTGACAGCAAGAATATTTTTAAAGAGAGTATCATAATAGCCGTAGATGGTTGTAGCCAGCCCTAATACAACCAGTAGAACTGCAGTGGTTAATTTGCAGTGATATTAGAGTAGGTTGAAAGTTTTGCTTAAAGCTATTTTACCTTGGCAAATTTCTTTTGGACGAAGTACTTGAATAAGTGATAAAACAAGTGATTAAAAAAATATTATCTAAATAAATAAAAATAATGTAATGTAACAGCAGCAGCTGAAAAGACACGAATCACCAAAGCATAGCAAGGCTTTGTTTTTGATGTTTTCTATATAAGATTTGGTTTATTTCAAATTCCTCTGCTAGTCTTACTTTTGAAATAGAAAATAGGAGGAAAGATTCACATGTAAACAAAATATTTGAATTTAAACATTTTAGGCAAACTAATCATTTTCAGAATTTAATTTTGAATGATGTTTGGAATACATTTTTGCTTTTGTTCCCACTTAATTTAATATGAATATTTAATATGATCTTTTATATGTCAATTTTTTTCAATCCTGACATTTTTAATGGAATGGAAAATCCATTTTACAATTGACTTTAATTTGTATGCTTTTGAATTGTTGTATCAGCTTTTGGCTTCTTGTTCAAAATGTCACTTAGTGGTGGCACTCTTCGTTCCTGAAAGAACGACTCTTACAAATGCACAGTACTTTTAAAATACAGACAAGTGGGTAAGTGTTGTCGGTGTTCCCTCAAGTGAACCAGCTGCAGAAAAAGGACACGGGGAAGAAGCAAAGCACCAACCAGAAGGCTTCTACATGGTGAGCCCTGCTCTGTTTGCACTTGCTCTGCTCAGTTATTGAGAAAGATCAGTCAACAGAAGTTTTCCTGGTGGGAAACTGTTGTCTGCATCAGGCTGGCTAACATCAAACCAGGGCAGTACAGATTAAGAGCTTGATGCAATTTCATCTTGAAAACGACTAAGTCAGGACTTGGAGTGATTGCTCTGGAAAGCAGAGGTTCAGCTAAAACTAGCTGCAGTTGCCAGTAATGTATTGATTTAGTATGCCAGCTATAACATTGATTATCTTCTGTCTGAATCAGCCTTCTTAGTCCTATCTACTGGAAGTGAGGAAAAGCCTCTCTCACAAAAAATGCTTCACCCTCCCACCCAATAAACCTCATACAAGTTTAAGGAACATTTTACCATAGTCAGAGCCATTCCAAACAACCAAAGCTTAATGTTTTTGAAATAAGGTTTCCAGCAAGGGTTCCACATATTAATAAGGTCAATTGAGGGCACACCTGCAAATGCAAGGGTATTGACTACAGGCAAGTTAACCTCTCTGGGCATGATCTAACCCATCTCATCCACTGCCCTTTTCCCCTTGGTAATAAGGCAGTTGGACTCCTAAAGGAATTTGTTTTAATATCTTTTGCATTATGGACTTTTACCTCCTGATGTTACTATCAGTTAGATTTCCTAATTGTGAGCGTAGTATTTAGATCATTTTTAAAAGCTAATTGTATTTCTTATGCTAATGAATTATTCATAGTATAATCATATAAACCCACGCTCCACATTGATGTTTTATTTTGCATACTAATCTGAACATTTTGCATTTTCTAGGTTTTGATCTAGACATGATCTTTGATATTGACCTATCCACAAATATAGGGTTTATGTTGCCCTCAGTGCTATGTTTTTCAAATGCAGCCGAACTGCACATACATTTCATTAACATGCTGAGAGACAGGCTTTGTCTCATGACTCGTTCTCTGCCAAACTCTCTAGCTGTTACTTATCAAGGACCTCTAAGACATTTTGTGAGAACTGGTGTAGATATTTCTGCAGGCTAGCTATGATTTCAGTGTACTCAGATTTCACACTGTAAGTCCTCCCATGCAGTTTTCTCTTCTAATTTCAGTTACTCTTTCAGTTTCAAGACTCAGAGCAATGCATCCAGAAGTCTCAAGAAGGTAATAGGAAAGGAAGAATAGCACCTTAATCTAAAGAACAAAGCATTGGCAGTTGTATAATGCTAGGGGCGGAGTGAACATCTTCATACAACTGAGGCAGTGTATGTAATCATTATGTCCAAGGTTTGTTCCTTCCTTTACTAAAAGTAGTTTATGCCTTCAAAGTTCTGATCAACTTCAATCAGCAATGGTTTATAATGCAAATGGTGAAGGATCTCCTTTTTTCTCCTGAGGATTTAGCATTGTGTGAGAAATAGGGGAAGGTTAAAGTTTTATTGAATGAATAATTCTGTAGAAATTTTACTAGCAATTCATTTGTAAGATGCAGAGTATTTTTTGTCTTTTATAAATGCTAGTACCTGCAAGTTTTCTTCACATCCATGAAGATTCCTATTTGAATTACTGAATTATTAACAAGCTGATGGTTAAAAGGTACTCAGAATGTTGCACCTCATTGAAGAAAGAGTATTCCTCAGTAATATAAGGATAGGATAATTTTGATGAATAGTGAGATCACAGCCCAAGAAGACCCTACTGAAGAAAAGAGATTTCCTAAGGGAAAATTTCTGTCAGAAGCTGAGATATGTATCCCAAATGAAACGGAGAAACGCAAGTGAAGAGTTACCTGAAGTAACCAGAGAAATTTTGACCTGATGTGGTTAAAAAAAGGCTCTTATTGACTTCTGAAAGTGAAAATCTGTTTAGAATGACAGAGAATTCAGCATTCCTTCTCATAAAAGGATAGTTAACCCAAAAGGAACAAATCTGTAGGTGACTGGAAGGATGCAGCAAGCTTTCAACCTAGTTGACTGAGATCTGACCATTCAGCACTTAAGGCTTTTGCTGCCTCCAATAGGAAAGTTTGGGCAGAGGTAGAAAATCCCACTGCTACAAAAGCTGGCGAGGTGTACAGTATCTGATGCAACTTCTGCTAGCAGGCACAGACTTTATGATCATGCCTGCAACCATAGGGCTGACAGGAAGTGTTAATTTTTCTGAAGGAAAAAATATTACCAGCGGCTGTCAGAAATGATAGAGTAGATCCAGCATTGTAATCTCAAATTGGCAAGACTACTCTTAGCAGTTTTATCTCCCAGGTGCCTCAGGAACACCTCAACTGTGGTGAGGAAATAGTACAATTCCAGTAATAAGTGTATTGGCTAAGGGTCTGACTGGAGGAAAGGTACCCCTGTAATGTGCTTGTAAACTGGCTTGGGGCATAGGCTTTGTCTCAGTGGTGCTATGAACCATGTATTGCTGTTATCAAATGCCCTGTGAACTTGTATCACATTTGAAATTCAGTCCCAAACTCTCTCTTACTCATCATTCCCATAAGTAACAAAGGTCTGACGAGAAAAGAGGGGCTGCAATAATTGTAGTAAGGCTGCATCTCTGTGAAGCAGGGGTCTGTTTCATTTAGATGTTTAAGAAGAAAAGAGCCTGGCTTGACCTACAGGTCCCTAAGGTGTACTACTGAAGAAGTATTTCTTGGTTGTCAAGTTTGAAGTTTGTCGTCATTCAGAGCGTAAATTCTGTTTGACTGCAAGCTGTTGTGTTTTCTTTCAGCAAAGAGGATAGTTCCAATTCCTAATTTTTCATAGTTAATTCTGCCCTTTGAACAGTTCTGTCACAAGCACCACAAAACAATTGAGTGTCTATTTTAATAATACGGTTTCTCTAATCACTGAAACGAATGAACCGAAGTAACTTTCCATTTAATTTTGATTCTTATCTTCCATCTTGTTTAAACTTTCTGATCCTGTGCCTTTCCAAAATCAACAGCTTGATGCCCAAAGGAACTAAAATTCATAGACGTATCTGGATAGGTGGAGCTTATCTCCTTAAAATAATGCCTGTTATGATGGTAAGTGTAACGTTATACATTCTTGGAGAGTACACACTTTTTGTAAGAAAATTCTAAATCTTTACAAATTTAATAAAATAATGTATTTTTTTCATGTGTCCCCTAATCTTACATTATGAACTGTTGTAAAGAGCTAAATGTGTGGGAATTGGTCTAATATCTAATCTAATGTTGCACCATTATTTTAATACGTGACAAAAGTTGCGTGTTAAATTTTCTTCTGACATTTCACTGGGGCTTGTTTATAGGATTTTCAGAAGGAGAATGAAGAGCCATGCAATCAATGGCTTTGTAGCTGAGAGAGAGTCACCATGAGGTCACTGTTCGACAGATAAGTGATGAATTTTTAAGGGTGATGCTTTATTCTGTGACCTTTTGACTTTTAGAATTGCCCTTGTAACAGACGGCTGTGAGCTTCAGGAAATAAGTGAAATGTGAAAAACAGAAAACAAGGCTTATTATCTGACCCACTCGTTAGGAAAAGCTTCTTCTGTGTGCACACTGAACCTAAGTAAATTCTTGAATTGAGATTGTTGTTTTCTAACTAGCATCAGAAAATAAAGCTTGAGTCATGTCAAACTGATCCAGATGAGTAGGATTCTTCATGTTTGTGTAAAAGATGCACAGTTTGACCAGGACCATGAGGTAATG
This sequence comes from Odontophorus gujanensis, assembly GCA_013399175.1. Taxonomy (NCBI): domain Eukaryota; kingdom Metazoa; phylum Chordata; class Aves; order Galliformes; family Odontophoridae; genus Odontophorus; species Odontophorus gujanensis. The sequence goes on along the minus strand of VXAB01011486.1, from coordinate 618,549 downwards.
TACAGTAAATAAGGGATGATGTTAGAGAAGAGATCTTGCTGACAGGAATAATGTGATTCAGCCTCTAATGACTCAAGGTTTTAAGAAGTGTTTTGGAGTAGACTTCAATTTACAATTCTCCTTTGAATTGCACTTACTTATCATTAATCCCTCCCAGCTGAAAGCCTCTCTCTTACACCTCAGAAAAGGATAACATCTAGCCAGAAAGAAATGTGGATAATGTTTTGCTCAGAGAGATAAATATTCACACACACATAATAACGCTCCAGATGCCAGAGATGGCTTCACTTTTGAAGTACCTCAAGCAACCCTGGGCCACCCAAGGTGATGGCCCACCCCTCCTCCAATAGTCCTTCCAGGTGTTAGATCCCTGGGACCACGGTCCCTCTGGCTTTCTTCTGGCATGTGTCAACTTCAGCCATTTTCAAAAAAAGCCCCTCGTTTTGGGGTGTCCACACTTTAATCTGTAACCTGCCCAAATCTGAACATAACTCAAACTTGAGTTTCTTTTCTAGAAACAGGGAAAGCTGATGACTGCTAGGGAATCTAGCAGGGCTACCCTGCTTTTACCTTCTCTTATCTGAGTCTCAGCACTTGTGTTCCCAGTGTAGCTCTGGATTCTCTTTGTCCTCTCTGCCCTGTCTTTCACACTGGTACCATGTACATCTGTGAAGAGGTGAAACAGGATCTCCTTGTGACTTTGCCTGATATTTGCAGCGCCCAGCGTTTTCAGTGACCAGTATTTTAAAAAGTCCGCCCTTGCTTACGGAAAGCAAGCATGGGAACCAAGGTCTCCACAGATGCAGAAAAGCAGCATACTGAAATGGAACAGTGATGTTTTGCAAAGCAATTTAATATTTTCTGTTCATCACTTGAAAAGAAAAAACAAAAAAAAAAAACACCTTCACATCTTGAACTTCCATACAGAAAACATATTTCCTTCCCCTTAGTAATAATTGAAAAAAAAGCAAACTAGATATTCCCTAACAACCTAACTAATTTTATAGTCATAGAACTCAGAGTCATCTAGGTAGGAGAATTTCAGGACCAATTCCAATCATCAACGTGATCTGCTGAGTCCCATGACTAAAACGTACTTTAGCTCCATGTCCACACATTTCGTAAAAAGCTCCAGGAGTAGGGAGTACACCACTTCTCCGAGCAGCATGTTCCAATACTTGACTACCCTCTCCATGAAGAAATTCCTCCTGAATTCCAATCTAAATCTCTCTGGTGAAATTTGAGACCATAGGAACATAGAATACCTTGAGTTGAAAGGGACCCCAAGGATCATCGAGTTCCAACCACCCTGCCACACGCAGGGCCACCAACCTCCAGATCTGATACTAGACCAGGTTGCCCAGGGCCCCATCCAACTTGATCTTGAACACTTCCAGGGATGGACCATCCACAACCTCTCTGGTTAGCCTGTTACAGCACCTCACCACTCTCTCTGTGAAGAGTTTCCCCCTGACATACTATCTAAACCTTCCCTCCTTGAGCTTAAAATCATTCCCCTTCGTCCTATCACTATCTACCCCAGTAAAAAGTTGATTCCTCTCCCATTTATAATCCCCTTTAAAATACTGGAAGGCTGCAACGAGGTCTCCTTACTGTCTCTCTTTACATCCTTCCTGTATGGAGTCCTCAGATCTGGATGCAGTACTCCAGATGGGGCCTCACAAGGGCAGAGTAGAGAGGGACAGTCTCCTTCCTGTCCTTGTTGACCACCTCTCTTCTGATGAAGCCCAGAATATCGTTGGCCTTCATAGCTGTAAGATCACACTGCTGGCTCACGTTCAGTTTTTCTTCCATCAGGACTCCCAGGTCCTTCTCCCCGAGGCTACTTTCAAGGAGTTCTCCCAGTTTGTATACGCATCTGGGATTACTCTGACTCAAGTGAAAATCCTTGCAGTTTGCTATGTTGAACCTCATTAGGTTCACATGGGCCTACCTTTTGAGTTTGTTGAGGTCTCACTGGATGGCATCCCTTCCTTCTAATGTGTGAAATGCTTCACTCAAACTGGTGTCATTGTCACACTTGCTGAGGGTGCACTCGATCCTGTCACTGATGTCATTGATGAAGATGCTGAAGAGCAGTGGTTCCATGACAGACTCCTGGGAGACACTGTTTGTTACTGGCCTCCACCTGGATATAGTGCTATTCAACAGAACCCTCTGTCTATGTCCTTCCAACCAATTCCTTATCCACTGAATATTCCACCCCTCAAATCTGTTATCTTTCCTATTTGGAGATAAGGAAGTGGTGCGGGACCATGTCAAAGGTACAAGTCCAGGTAGACGACACTGGTTGCCTTGGATCACATTCTCACCCCTCATGTGCCTTAGCATGTATTCTAAGAGGATCTGTTCCATGAACTTTCCAGGCACAGAGATGGGGCTCACTGGCCTGCAGTTCTTCAGGTTATCCTTTCTCTTTTTCTTGTAAATGGAAGTGATGATTCCTTTTTTTCAATCCCTGGGGACTTTGTCCAATAGCCATAGCTTTCCAAATATGATGGAGAGTGGCTCAGCAACATCAGCCAGCGCCTTTAGGACCCTGGGATGTATGTCATCCAACCCCATACACTATTTCCTTACATTCTATCACTTGTCACTTGAGAAGAGAGAAGAACAACTCTACCAGCTGAAACCTATTTTCAGGTTGTTATAGAGAGCAAGGATGTCTCCCTTCTATCCCTTTTCTAAACACCCCTAGTTCCTTCAGTTGCCCCTCTTAGTTCTTCCTAACAGAAGCCCAAGAGCCCTTCAAGTTCAAGCTGCGACCTGTCATGCTTCTAGATGTTAGCTAGACCTCCAAGCTTTCTGGAAAACTAGAGAATTGAGTTAATGAAAAAATTGTGCTATAGGTTGGGTTTCTGTGTTTCCAACCTTAAAACTCTGTGGGCTGCTAAATCTGTAGTAGTCCATACAGAGGAACCACCCCTGAAGTCATCACTATAGAAATCTGAGTTCCTTGGGAGCATGCAGGCAGGAAACAAAGCAGTTTCCATTAGTCTCCTTTTTCTGTTTGTTGTTATTTTCTTAACAGAGCGTCATCTAGATCCATGTATTTCTGCAAAATATTGTGTCACTGAAACTTGATATGCTTAATGGAAAAGAAAACCAAACCAAATTTTGTTTGGAAATTTCCAGACATCTTTATGCTTTGTTTGGCTTAGGTTGGAAAACAAGCAGCAACGTCTGCAAAAGCAGAGACCTATTGTTGAAACCCAAGCCACAATAAGGACACTTCAGTTTCCCTATCTGTAAGTTGTGTGTTATTCTTCTTACATGAATACTGTGCTTCCCAATCTCATTATTATCTGTGGAGCCCTTGGGAGTCATTAAAAGTCCAAAAAACTTCTCACGCCTGCAATGGGAGATCCGTCGTTTGTGATGCTCTGTGAATCTCCAATCCTCACTTGTCTGACTTAAGACTGTAGTTTCACTGCTTTGATGTCTTTGGGAGATAGCTTAAACTCCCCAAAGTAGAAAATCAAGTTGAAACTTATTTCTTTCATGTGGTGTCTTATGAATAGGTGCAGTGGGTGTTACATTTAAGTATATGATGCTTATACTTCTGTAAAATACCTTTAACACAGTCTGTGTGGGTGAGAATGATGTGCCTGTAATCTTTGAGTGTCTTGTTTTTTCCAACAATTATGTTCCTCTAAGAGGAGACTGTGTGAATGGGCATTTGTGAAAGTTGTGAAGGTTAATATTCTGCTCTCAAGAGGGATTTGATTCCTTCTCTTCTGTCCATAAGGGTTAAGTGGTTACTCAGATAACTCAGACTCTGCAGGAAGAGACTACAATTACAATCAATTTTCCCTCCATCAAAAAGTATAATTTGCTAATCTGTCAGTTGCACTGATTCAAAGATCATCTCTGATTTGCTCCTGAACAGCGTGAAGACAAAGAAAGAAAAAAGCAGCACTCCTGTAATGCTTCTAGTTTCACAGATCTCTTCAAATTCTCCAATGTGCTAAGTTCTTTGAATGTACTATACTCTGTCTGTCCGTATTTCCAGATTGTAAATGCAAAAGAAGAACTGTACTTCTTTCTTTTCTGCAGATTCATTTTCCTTTGATACTCCTGATGGAGGTCTTTGGGCAATATGGTATATAAATATTTATTGCTCTGCCAAAGAAAAGAGTTTATTTCTCTTCCCAGGGGCATTGGCCTTATGAAAGATTATAAGTTCTGAATATTTTACTATGCGGTAACTCCACTACCAGTTCCACCTCTCATCATTATACAGAAGCTGAACATTACATTTTTCCTCAGGGAGGCTGAAGTTTTCTCATACTTTTGTAGGGCATGTTTTTCTGGAGTCACAGAGACTTTTCTTTACTAACTAGAAGATAAAAACATCACAGTGCCAACACATTAAATGCCAAGTATTTAAATTTGACAAAAGTGAGTAAGCCATCTTAAAAATCTATTGTAAAAAAGATTGTAGATATCTAAAGCTCTGTTCCACTGTATTTCCAGCCAAGTCAAGCAGGTTTACAGTAGAGAGACTTGCTTCAAAGACCAATTTCTTCTTTCTCACTTATGAAGGAAGCACTTTCATGTACCTGTTAGAGACTGAGACTAGCTCCAATTACTTCTGGGTAGGTGGCAGTGGTTCTATACTCACCTTAGCAAGATTAAGAAGTTATACTGCAAGGAATGCAATGAATTCTATAGTCCTTGCTACAGACCTGCACTGATTCTATGACTTGAAATAAACTCAGTGGGCCACTGTTTTCTGGCATGCCTCATAAATCTGCCTATATAAATCTCAGTACATTCTGCTACCTATTACTCATGTCCATATTAAGAGACAAAGTAATTCTCTTTGAACTTCCACTGCTGCCAAAAAGCAGCACATCATAATGCAGAACAATTCCTTCTTCATGTTACATCCTCTTTATTTTTGTATTTGACCCTTGCATCTATGTGGTAGGGAAAAGTTTGCAACATCTTTTTCTGGATGTTTTCTGCAAACTTTCTGAGCTCAGGCAGAGTGAAGTCACTTTGCAACACTTCATGAAGTGAATAAAATCTTTAGAATAATATGTTGGAACAATTCTTTCTCCTTGGTTCTATACCCTGGAGCGAATGTGTGGCCAATCAAAATCAATCTGCTGCATATGTGGGTGCGTTCAGAATGTCTGGTTTCTTATGCAAGCTTTAAATGGGGTTTTGCATCTTCAATGCAAAGGTGTACTTCTCTACAGTCTTTGGAATAACCTTCCCTTGAAAGTTCCCGCTGAGGAAAAGCAGGAACTGCTGCTCCAGTTTAATCTCTTCAGTGCTGGGATCCATTCTGGAAGACTAGGCAAAGCTTCAGACATTCTTGCTTGGACCAATGTGCTTTCTCTAATTAGAGAGGTAGTTTGAGTTATCTTCTCATTGTAGCAATTAACACTTGCAGCCACTGCCAGAAAATTTTATAATGATTCAGAAAGAGCTTCCAGCTCCACAGAAAGCTGTAGTGTTCCAGTACTTCTTTGTCAGAGATAAAAGTTCTCATTTCATCTAGGATCAAGCTGCCCTAGAAGGCCATTAGGCCATCCTTGTGCACGGTGTGTAGTGTGTTACGTATTTATGTTCCTCTATAAATAAAAGATTAAGATTATTGCACACATTTGATTTTCACATCTAAGCATATTCCTTATAGCCTTGTATTGCAGGTGGGTATAGATAAAAAGTATCTTAACAAAGGCAAACTGTTGACTACTCCACTTAATCCTGTGCAAATGAATCTTACCTGTAGCAGTTTGCCCCATTGAGTGAAATTCACCTATTTGACTGCCCTGCACACACTGAGACTGCATGTAGCAACCCTAAGCAAGTGTTTCATGTTTATTTAAAGAGACTAAGCGGAAAAAAAAAAAAAAAATTCTTACAATTGTTGTATTGTATTTTAATGCTGGGCAGCTTCCTATCTCCCACAGTTTCAGGAATATATCTTAATGTCAAGTAATAAAAGCAAAGGTGGGCAAAAAAGCAGTTAGTGGATTGCTTTGACCCCCTAGCATGCTTATGGCTGATAATCCACATGGGGTTCCATTTTACCCTTATTTTCAAGAGATTTTAAGGCGAATCATTTAAAATACACATTACAGTTGTCCTGCTTCTCTGTGGATTGCCTTTTTTAGCCCTTTCTTTCTCTCAGAGCATACTTCATCTCAAGTGGTTCACCTTTCAGGAGAGATATGAACCGTGATTAGGGGTAAGCAGCAATAGCCTTCTATTTAGCTACGTTTACAAATTAAACTATCCAAAATGCAAACACACAGCATATGATTTTTATAGCAAGCCAATAGGCTGCATCACTTTTTATTTTCATTTGATTCCATGGGGGTTAAGACTATTGGGAATCAGCTTAGACTAAATAAGGTTAAACCAAATTTAAACTTGAATAAGTGTTTGCATATGTATTTGTATTGTTTTATCTGGATTGTTTAAAAGCCTTATGGCTCTCTTTTGTGGTCGAGGCTTCCATTAATCCTGTGCAATCCCACTGAAGTCTGTAGACATAACAGAGAACAGAATGTGGCCTATGACACTGTACTGGCAAAAAGAGCTATCTGAGAAAAGGAATTTTTCAAACAAATTCTACTGAAACTGAAACAAGCAATCATTTGGTAGATGCTGTTCCGGAAAACATTAGCCCTCAAAGTGATGAGTAAGTGAAAACAGGACTGTAATGAAATCATAACCAATGCTGCTGAAATTTGCCGAATACATAGCATTCAATAATATAAAGTGACAGTAATCTTGAAATTTGAATGTTTGAAAACTATTCACACTCAGAAACAGATAGCAGAACTGGGGCAAATTGAGGTAATTCATGTAAAAATTCTACTGGTTTGTATGGAAAGAATTTACCACTAAATGAAATATAATTAAAAGCCCCCATCTTAGAAGAAGCTGGGTGATACTCATTGTCTAACTATATTTTAAAAGTAAATGTAGTCAATGAACTTTGTAAATTCATGAGTAGTTTACTGCATATTCCTAAACATCTAGTTTGTGTTCCTAATCCAAACAATAGCAAGCATAAGGAAAAGCTTCACCAGTCAAGTCAGACAAACAAAATATGGATTAAAGTTTTAGCAAGTGGGCTAGAAAGAGCATAGGTCTCTGCCCAGCTAGATTCCAAAGACAGTAGTAAGACACTTTAATTACGTGATTGATGTGGGCTTCAAAAGAAAGCACCGAATCCACAATGACCCCAAGGTCACAAGCGTTATCTGAAGGATAAAAGAACTACCACAAATGGAAACTACCACAGATGACACCTGAGACCTCTGCGCCAGTGAACTAATCAATAGCAACTCAGTTTTGTCTGTGTTAAGTTTAACAAAATTTGAAGCTACTCATGATTAAATATCACAGAGCCAATTACACAAAACATCAAACTTCTCTGTAGGCTCTGCAGGGACTGAGAGGATATCCGAATATCGTCTGCATACAAATGACATAGCAAATAGGGTGGCTGAATAATGTTAACTAGGGGAAGAGTATAAACAGAAATATAGAAAGCATAAGAGAATCACAGCCATCCTGAAGAATGAATTCCTTTCAGCAGAAGTGAATTTTGTCAATACTTATAAACAGTGAAGACAAACTAGTTCAAGTTCCCAAATGAAATTAAATAAAGGACTGATGAATAGTCACCGGAAAATCAACATCTAGAAAAACAGGAGCTGTGAAGGATTTTGACTATTATATTCACCTTCATTAACACTTCTAGAAGCAGGGAGTCACTGCCTGTATTTCATTAAAAAAGAATTGCTTAAGCTATGTGGATGTATTAGTGATGTGCTTGCCCTTTCTCTATAGACAACAGTAGTGTTATTGAATTGCAATAATATATGAATATGGAAAAACAATAGTTGATCAATGGTATTGTCTCTTGAAAGGCAGTGCTGTAATAACTTCCAGCATCTCATCTACCTTTGGCATTAGAAAAAGGACAGGCACAGAGGTAAGTGTAGTATGGTCCTTGTTAAAGAAAGGAAAGTAACTTTATATGTTCCTTCAAACTAGATGAAAGCTCAACTTGACAGGAACAAGACCAGAACATGTAAGAAGATCAAGCAAAAGATCTCAAGAAGAACTTCCAGAGAAGCAGCAATGACCAAAAAATCTAACCCATTTTCAAAAATTAACTTGAGATTTAACAACTGAGAAAGTTGACATTGATTAAAGCAAATTTAGCAGTGTCCTTATAACTTAAATATGATGTTAGTACAGCTAGCTGGAAAGAGAACACAAATTACTTGGAAAAGGAATTTTAGATCATCCATGCCTTTTTCTTAGCCTGTATGCATTACTTGACCATGGCAGTGAAGGATCTGTGCCAAAAAGATTACAGCAAAATATGGACAGCAGATGAAAATTTAATAGATTTCAAAGGGCTTGCAAGGAAGAGCAGTGGCGGAGTTCAACAGAAGGCAATGTCAGAGCCTACAGCCTAAAATGCTCTCTGAAAAAAAAAAGAAAAAAAAAGTCAGAATTTCAGCTACCTAAATAGAAACCTGCGTAGATGATGAGGTTTTGGGTTTTTTGATTTTTTTTCTTTTTTTGGGGTGCAAAGAGGGAGAGTGTCAGAGGGATCTAAAAGATCCCTAATACTAAATAAAGAGAAAATCAATGTTCCCAAAAATCAGAACTGCAGTTCTTGTTTTCTAATAAATCAAGGCAGGAGGAGGGACCAGCCATGGAAGATGTTTTTTCTGTCACCTTGATTTAACAGCAAAATTTGACCTCTGCTCTTCAGTTCAAAAGTCTGGGCCTTCTGTGAGCTTACATAATTAGATGTCAGATGTGAGGCAATAACGTAATGAAACTCAGGTGTGGATTTACCAGGACAGCCAAGGGGGACGTGACCTCCTTCACTCCCTCCAGTGTCTTCCTCTGCCCTGTTCTGCTTTGTCAACTACTGCCTGCTGGTGCTCTGAGACCCACCCTGTGTCTACCCTTGGAACAGGGCAATTGGCTCCAACATTCAGAACCGAGATCAGGTGCTGGCATAGCCTCAGATAGCCTGGCTGGACTCATAAACCCTTCCTAGCTCTGGGTGCCTGTCACAGCCATATACCAAGCACTGCAGGAAAACATCAAGTGCTTGTTTTCCATCTCTGCTGCTGTGCTGGATTTCTAATAGGAAGGAAATTCAGGAGGGTGCACAAGCTACGAGAGTACTCCTCTTGCTTAGGTCAGCCATACTCAGACATTCAGTAATGGTGAGTTAAAACTTCAGTTTTAGCTTGAATAATATAAAATCCAAGAAAAAAATGAATTATGTATTAAAAAAAAAATTGCATGTTGTGTTTCAGATGTGTTTTGACAGCAAAAAATGAGAGAAACCCATTCTACATCCTCCTATCCAGAAGCTCCTACATGGAAGAGTGTAGTTCTTGTACCTACTTGTGAAGGAATCTAAACCTGCATCACTTCCAATTCAGGGGATACCATATACATATCCTTATTATTGTAATTGTATAACTATTATAACTGGTGGACCCCTGCTGCTTGCCTTATTTTTCCATAGAATCATTGATTTGTTTTCTGTTTTGGATGTTTCGATTTATTTTGTTACAACATCAAAAATTATAACTTTTTGTTTGAGTTAAAGAGAAGGTGTTATTTGACTGGAAATGAATAATTTTAGATTAGAATTGAAACCTTATGAGGAAATGTGACAGTGTGGTAAACAAAAAATCTCAATTCAAACAGCACTGAGTGTGAGCAAAAGCAGAGAAATTCACCTGTCCACTTTGGCAGGGATTTTCATAACTCCTTTTGATTTTAACTCTTTAGAAAAATTAGTCACTTCTTCAAGTCTCCTACTGTCTATGTGATGTACAAAAATAGCTCTTAACTCTTTCCTGGAAGCTTTGCGAGGTCACTAACTCTTTTATAAGGTCTCAAGCTTTCCACAAGGCGTAACATGCAAAAGAGAGGCTAGTGTTTCACATTCTCTCCCTGCCACCAGTATTAAAAGGATAAAATCTGTCATGCCCCCAGAATGACCTTCTCTCTAGTTCTAGTTGATATTGCTCCACTTTATGGTTAAATATTATTTATATCAGAAATAGGATGTGTAAACAATGCTGCCCATATGACACTTCTAAATTTTTTTGCACACAATTTTCATGGTTCAAACTTTGATATTTACAGGCATGTAGGTTTCAGAAAGTTGAGATTTAAGCTGATCTATTTTGTAAATCCAGAAAAAAAACAGAATCCACTTGTTTTCAGCAGTGTTAATGTATTTATATTATATCCATATTAGTAGTCTACATATATACCTTTGATTCTCTGGCCAAGACTGATAATTTGATTACTTTTCAATGGGAGCAGCTGATTTCGAGCAGATCTTATTTCTCTTTTTTTTTTCTCTCTCTCTCTCTCTTTTTTTTTTCCTAGGTTTTCATATTTATGTAAATAAATCCTTTTAAATAAAGTTATTTTCTTGAGCAGAGTTCGAAGACCACACATAGTTCTCTGTGTGGTCTGACTTCAGCGGTTTGAGATGTAACATTTCAGATGCCAGTCCCCAACCTTCTGACAATATTATCACTTATAGCAAAGGATACAAGACCAAAACTTTATACATTCTCTCTATCGGTAGCAATTCACAATCCAACATAATGGAAGCAAGCAGCATGAAGCACTGAAAAATCACCTCGAGTTATATTTTTGCTTACTCATAAATTCAGTTTGAGGATGACTACTACCATTTCAAAAATATCATAAAAGGACTAATCTAGTACAAAGTCATCCCATCAGCCCAGATACACTGAGAAGACACTGGTGCAGTACTGTTCTGTATACTATGGCCACAACAGAGTTACAAGCTTTGGCTACAAAATGATGCATAGGAAGTTCCACACCCTTCACAGTTCAGTGATGGAGCACTGGCACAGGCTGCACAGAGAGGTGGTGGAGTTTCCTTCTCTGGAGACGTTCAAGACCCTCCTGGACACCTACCTGTGCAACCTGGGCTAGGGAGCTGCTTTGGCAGGGGGTTGGACTCGATGATCTCTGGAGGGCCCTTCCAACCCCTAACAATTCTGTGATTCTTACTTGCTTCTCATCCTAAATTGTTTCCTACTCTTCATGACAAGCTTCAAGGCCCTATGGCATCTCTTTCTTTTGGACACTGGCATCAGGATGGTGGCTTTTGTGTCTACAAGCAGCAATTAGAGTAGATGCCACTGCTATCTATCCAGAACCAAGACCAAGTCCAAACCCTGTTGTATCAGACACCTATACATGTCAGTTCTGGAAAAAGACTAATGCTTTTTCTTTATTGCCTTGGAGAAGTCTTCCAGAACAGAGTGTTTATTTTTTTGTTGGCTTGTGCCTCCCATTCTTTGCCTCTTGCCTGCTGACTTCCCTACACGGCCCACGGTGAGCAGAAAGTTTATGCCAAGCCTCAACATAGCCACATAATTTGCCCAGTGTTGCCAGGCATGGATACACGCTGTCACTGCTATTTCTGTAGCTCAAGGGAAAGGCAAAAATAGCACATGGTAGTTTTAATGCCAAGATTCCCGGGGCTTTTTGGCCTGTCAGTGGCATGGTACTTTTTATGAAGCGGTTTCCTGGGTCAGCAGTTGACCTTGGAAATGGAAAGCTGGCCCGGACTAAGAGAACTGCCCCAAAATATTCCTGCTGTGCAGCAGGGCTGGTGTCTTGGTATGCACAGGGCAGACAAGCAGGGAGCTGTCTAGGATACCAGTGACATGTGCTGGCAGAAAATCATCACTGCATGCTTTTGCTAATTTGGCTGTGCTTTGCGCTGATTTCTAAATTGGCTTAAATCTGTTTTGCCTGATGATCCAGCAGGTTAAAACTCCAGTACGTGTTATCATGGAACTACAGCCTGAGATGCTGCTTGCAAAAGTTCTCAGCAGCACCAATATGATGTTTTTTAGAGGATACTCTTACGTTTTTACATATGTGATACATGTACCTATCTCCTTTCTTCAAGTAACACACATACCTTTCATAGGACTATCATAGAGAAAATGACATCCTCCCAAGTATTTTGGTTACTTAAAGACTCCATGATAGTCTTGTGATTTTTCCATTATGAATCTCTCAGTGCCTCACTGTTTGCCATAAGGTTTTTAAATACTTCAAAAGAAAGATTCTCAAACTTCTGAAGTGCCTTTTTTCTCCAAAACTCACCTCTGTTCCAGTTGAGCAAAAACTGTTACATTTCCTCATTTTCTTTTCTTGAGTATGTACATCACATACAAAAATGACAGAGATTTTTAACATTATCTGAAAATATTCCTGAGCAATTGCACATTCAAATTATATAATTTCACTACAATTAAAACTGAAGGTGCAAAGTAAAATACTCAGAATTTGACAAATGATGCAATCAAGGTTGTCTACACAATCATAGCTTGCCTTGTTAGAGCATATGCGTTCTGGTGCTACTTGAAGAAGTTGCTTGAAATTGTTGAACTTTCCTCAAGCAGCAGAATTCCATGAACCCATTAGCTTAAGCACCAAAATAGAATTTGCTAGGGGAACGGGGATTCTATCATCTCTTAATCTTTGAGACTGGGACTGCAGGACTTCGGAAGGCAGTGAGAGAAGTATACCTTGAATTTTTGTATGCTTGTTACAAATGCGATATTAATTATTCTACTGGGGGAAAGAATAATATTGCTTTGAAACATGACAATGCTGTGGACCATCAGGTTCCAATATCTGTTATACTCTAAATAGGATCAAAGGGAATACGATGGAATTGTTATGTTTTAAATTTGTTATTTGTAAATTTTTCACAGGGTGATGGTCTTTCAAACAAGGATTGCCAGCAAAATACATGATAGCCAATAAAATCTAGCAAAAGTGCTTCCAAATTGAAGAGTTTGAATTGAACAGAAAATTAATGTAGATCCCATTCAGATTCTTAAGATAGCTTCATCCACAGAAACATACTTGGGCTTACCTTGAATCCTAAATCTTCTATTTCTCATTAGCCCTTAAGGATTATGATTGCCTATTAGAAAATCATGGTGTACTGAATGCATTCTGAATGGTTTGGATGCATTGCACCCTCTAAGCCAAACTGAGAAATTAACACAGGTCTTGTCATGTTTTTGGAATACAAACAAAGTAGTACTTTGGAGTTGTCAGTATTATGTTCATAACCTGCAAATAACAGCTTTAAAAATAATAAGGAAAGTCAGCAGCAGCTAACATGGTACCTGACAGCATAGTGTGTTTCTCAATGTGAAACATTTGTACTTTCTGCGTTCAAGTGGATATGTTTGCACCATAAATTTGAGGCAACCAAAGGCTCTGATTCCCATGACCTACTAACAGTCATGCAAAGCAAAGGACTTGTATAGCACAGCTAATTCCTGTCTTCATATTTGCCCCCTGACAATAGGGCCAGGGAGTTAGAACTCTTATGCTGCTTGCAGAGCTTTTCATGCAGGAGTTATCCACAAGGGACTGCTTCCATAACACCTAAGATTCTTTTAGGTAGACAAGAGGTTGAAAAAAATCCTTAGCATAGTTGAGAATCAAGTTTACTATGTGTGTGGCAGAATACTAAGGTATGGAAGTTTTTAAGAATTGAAGGTGGGAATAAATTTGTGTGTTGAATTTTGAGCATGGCTGTCATCCAGGAATGAAAAATAAGTTTTGTCAGGTTGAAAATAAAGTTATGACCAATATAAAAGAAAAGTCAGGATGCCTCAGGAACTGTTGGCCAAATGCAGTATAATAAAGATAGCTTCATTATGAAAGATGATATGCAATAATGTAGAGAAAACCTGGCTCATTTGCGCAAATAGGAAAATCCCTATTGATCTGTTATTAATAACAAATGGTACTAAGCATATGAACCTCTGCTCTGTCATGTTTCCAACATGCACTGAGACTCTGTAAAGCTAATCACATTCACCAGTTTCAGCTACTGCTTTATAACTAAAGAACAGAACTGGTGCTAATTTTGTAGCTGATTTTGTCCTTTTTATGAGTATAAAAGGATTTTCCAAGGCTTATATGTCACAACAACAGGCAAAATGTTACACTGATGTGTTTTATGGCAAGTATCCAGCAACAAAAAAAAGCTGAAGAGGTAAGAGAGAACATACTGGACCATGGTCATAGCACATCAAGGTAACGTTAATGGCAAGCAAGAGCTTAGCTACAGACATGAAGAACTCCAGAGGATATAAAATACGCATCCTCAGAGGGTTGTGTTTATGAGTAATTCTTCTCAAATTCAGGAGGCAGTAGTAAAAGCGGAATGGTGCAGGTCTCAAATTCCATCAAACAAGGTGAAGAAGATGAGCATCATGGCTGACTGAAGAGGGAAAGTGTACTTCACATGGGAAGAAGCAATGTATGTCAGTGTCTTGTTACAAGGCAACAGCAGGCAGGACAGAAATCATTTTGAGAACAGGGGCACATATCTATGTTTTAACACAAGGAGGTGAAGCCAACACTGGAAAAAGTGATGACAGGGTTAAAGTGGTAAGTTAGGATGAACAGAAGCTTCCTGAATAAAAACCAGTGAAGCAGGATCACATTCATCATGGTTGAAGAACGTGGTTTGCAGTAATTGAGATTAAAAAAAAGCAGACGACTCAGTCAAGAATTATGGAAGTAGGATGGATGGAGTGTGATCATATGGAGGCAAATCTGGCAGGAGAAAAATGAAGTGGTAAATATAAAGATACTGAGCAAAGGAATTAGAATTTTTTCTGATTAGATCAACTTGGCCTACTGGTAATGAAGAAGCTGGGAGTAGAACTCACTAATTCATAAAAGACTTCTCTTGAGGTTGAAGAATTTGGATTTACATCCTGTATGCAGGCACACCTGAAGGTGTCTGACTTCAGCAGGGACCCTGTGAAGTTGCATGTATGAACTTTGCCGTTCTCTCTGGCAAGAAAAGGTCAGCAAATATTTGAACTGGACTGAAAAATTCAGAAATGCAAATCTATAAAACATCATCAGGCAACCAGTTTTTTGTGTTTGGAGATACTTGGAGAACTGTGATCCTATGATTCAGTCTACTAAAAGAGTACTGTGAAGAACAATGTGTGACAAAATTTTTTCAGTATGTTTTCAATAGGCTTAAAGATTTAAACAGTTGCTAGCTAGAAGCTTGTCTGAAGTGTTAAATGAGCACACAGCAAAATCCAACTTCTGAGTATCATTTGTACACTACTGACTGTTCGTAAGGTTCTGGTCTGTTTTGTTTCTGACTGTAGTAGGGCCAGCAATTGTTGTAGTACTACAGCAAGCAATCCACTCAAACACAAGTCAAAAACCACTTTTGAACATCTACTGAATTTCACTGTAAGCCTCCAATTAAAAGGTGAGGACCAAACCAGTGTAGTGACTAAATCATCCATGTACAGCCCTGCAAACCCAGACATACGAAATCCACTCAAGAAACAGACCATTAATGGTGAATAACAAACGTATTTCTCCCAAAAGTTGGACAAGGCTGATCGTGGGAGGTAGGAAAGAAATGGAAGCTCTGAAAGATTCCTCACTTGAATAGTATCTAGATGTCTGTGTTTTAGTTTCACATGTTGAACTGATGTCCTTCAAATTGTCTTTCACACAGCCATAAAATAACTTGGATTGGAAGAGATCATCCAGTTCCAGCCCTCCTGCTGTGGGCAGGGCTTTCAACTTACTAGGTTTCATTTATTTTTAGTTTATATTCTTACATTCATATTTTAGATGAGAAAGGAACTATGTGATGTGGTTAAGAGCACATTGTGCTGAAGAATCAGCAGTATTCCCACTACGGAACACCCCGTTGTGAAGGCATGAACATTATGACAACATGTTGTATCACACCACAGCCTTAGGGCTCCCAAAACACACTCCCTTGAGAATTCCTGTGACCAAGGAAGGTGCTGTGTCTGAGGACACAAGGCAACCAACAACGGCTTGTGATGAATTTGTTGCAAGGAGATTGATGTACGTTCAACGGGAGTAACATTTTGCTGCAGAGCTGGCATGGCTGTCTAGCTGGTGAAGCTGTGGATTCAGAGTGTGGCTATATGAAAATGCTTGTGGAAAAGAGGGAAGTGGAGAATCAGAAAGGAAACTGCATTGATCAGCATTTATGTTTGCACTGAGGGGAATCTCCAGACAGCTAAAGGCTAGAATGCCTAATCCTCTGCTCCTCCTTCTTTGAGGCAGCTTATTCTTAATAATTACTGATTACTCACACTAATGAAGAGAACAAAGGTATGCCTCCAAGTATGATTGTAAAATCAGTGCTTGAGAGCTAACTCAATGGGCCTGCAAGGACTTCTCTGAATTCTTACAAGGAAATTGGATACTTTTAATTTAATTCACTTATTTATGGTACAATTCTTAGGAATCTATGGGAGGTGAAATAGGATAAAATATTAACCTTACAGGAAAAAAAAAATGTAGGGATTAAATAGTCATATGAAAGACACGTATGGACTGTCTGCTCTATGTGGAAACTCATTTCTACTACATGTGTTTATCTAGAGGTTTTAACCACAATATCTTTTATTTATTATATGAATTATAAATAATATTTTCTTGCTATTCGTATAAATGCAAGGCAGTAAAAGAAAAGATAGGTAGGGAAAAGAAGCACATAAGTTTAGGAAGGGCAGCTGAAGTTTATAACGTGTACTGTATTTACTATTTCCAATTACTACAACTGTTTTCCTTACCTCTGAGCACCCCATGTTAGGGATTAACTGCATGCCCAGTGTTTCTTCTGTAGTTAGTATTTACCATTTTGAGATTTCCAACAAACAACTGAAATACTAATTCTGATGCATTTCTAGACCAAACAGAAATGTGTAACTGTTCATTTAGTTTCTAAAAGTCTTTTGAGTAGTTCTGGTATTTGAACATCAAGAATAACTGCGACTAAAGTCACTGACAGAAATAAATAAATAGATAAATCAATAAGTAAAGCAAAATAAAATAGAATAAAGAAAAATCACGTTGTTTTGTGCATAACAAGCACTGTCAGCATGTTGTATGCATGATGCTGGACAGTGGGATGGCATATAATTCCTGGTGCATTCGTTGCCAGAGAAAGGGAGCAGAGGGAGTTCTTACTCAATGTGTTGTTTGATCTGGCACCCAGGAAGAGAAGACAGCATCAGAAATGGTACAACACTTGCCTTTTAATACTTCAGTACAAACTGCGTTTTGGTGAGATATTTTTGTCACTCATTTCTCCCTGCTGTATTTTCCTGTTAAGGCTTTTGATTCATAGCTCTCTGAGACACAGGCAATCAGGTATGGTATATCTGCACAATGTCTAATAGAGTGATATTTTGAATATAACCAAATATTTCATTTACTAAAGTGTAAATTATACTACTCTAATAAATTGTACGACTGCAACAAATTTTCTGACTGTAAAGAAACATCCATTTTTTCTGTTAGCTAAAATTCTTGTGATCCATTATACCGAGTTTCTCATAGTTATTTTAAACAGTTCACAACAAAGGTGATATGAAAGAAATCTTGGACAAATCCCAGCCAATCTTTTTACGTTTTCTGACAACTAAGAACTGTTTCAACTTTAATATTCAAATAACATCATCTGTTCCTACAGCATATAAAGCTAAATCAAATGATCTTCTTTATAGTATTTGAACAAACAAAGCAGTGGCAACAACAACAAAAGTTAGGTAGATTTTCTTTAATAAGCAGGAGGCCAAAAACTTAGGTTTTAGAATGCTGACCACCTACCCTCCCTGTAGAAGCAGTTAAATTGAGCCTTCAGCAACATTCAAAGAGGCAAGCCACAAGTGCCTTAGTGGAATGCAACATGGAGCTACCCTCTGCACAGCTTTCAGCATGATCTAGAAGTAGACTGGACCTAGTATGACCAAGGTGGTTAGCTTTGTAGACAGTGAAAACGTTCTTGTACCTTGTCAGGGGGTGCAGGGAGCTGGTCTGCCTCTTTACCTCTGCTGGAGATGATGGCCATGTGGGCATTTTCTGGAGAATTCAAACCCACCCTCTGCTCACTCAGTCACTATGGGAAGTCATTCTCTTTTTACATTTTTGTAGCACAAATAATCACACTGGAGCTATCCTACCAAAACTAGGCATCAGCAATGCAGGAAGAACAAATAACTTGTGCTACAGAAGAGTAAGATTGCTGTTTCCTGTGCTTCATTGAAGTAGATGAACTGTGAGTATCTATCTCATAAAATATGCCTATGTACTTTGATTTTTTCATCTTGCACTCACTCGTCTGCAATCTGCTTACCATGACAAAAGTCACCAGAGACGCAAAGTGCTGTGATAATGAGAGAACTGTAGGTAACTTCCAATCAGTCCCCTGGGGCATATTTGGAGTTTACTACCCATAGGTTATAACGGTTTCTCCATGCAACTGCAGCTGACTCTACATTTCTCCTACAGTAAATATATGCAACCATTGAAAAATAAAATGCAGGTTTACCTTAAGGGAGTGCTGAGCACATCTCTCTTTGTATGCCTCATGTTTATCCATCTAGAATCTTGCAATCTTGGGAAGTCGGAGCATTGGCTTTTGTTATATTCATCTCTCTGTTGGAAGTAGCCATCGTTTGGCTATTGTAAGTTTTGTGTAATTAGTAATTTATGGCCCCTAATTTTCTCAGATACTTTTTACAGCTGAAGCTGCAAATTACATTATGCCAAATATTAAACCACTGGAGGCAATGTATATAGCCTTTCAAAGACCGAAATTATACCTCTTTAGGGGGTTGACTCCTCTAACAAATGTTCATTAAGAAGGATATCTTTGTATGCAAAGTCTTGGCATAAATTACAATAAAGGAAAATTAATAATTAATGAGATTTTCTTCATTATATTATTTTGATCATCACTGTATTTTCATCAATTAGTATATGAGTGTGTTACTGAAGTAATAGCCTCAGAAGATATGCATCTGAAATTACTTCTTTGGGTAAAGTACAGGATTAATTCCTTTTAAAATCTGTTACGTTTCTTTTTTTTCACTGTTGTTTGCAAGTCGCCCAGGATACCTCCAGTAACACTCAATGAAAGACACAGAGATGTGAAACACTTTCAGCCATCTCATGACATTAACGTGAAATTATCATTCAGTTTTTCAGCAGAAATAGGAATGTGTTTAAGGTTTCCTTTCATTTATTTTCCTGATTTTAAATAACCCTAACACAGTGCCAGAATTAAAGTCAAAAGTTAACATCATACTAATGGGGTTAATGTATGGTCAAAGTTTACATTTTTTTTTCCACTGGAAGAGCGTTTGACATTTTTCTTGTTGAATAAAGACAGTCAGTAGCAGTATGTTACCAGCTCACAGCTCTGAAAATAAAAGCCAGCCTGATCACACAAAAATAGATTCACGTAGTTTTTTATTCTAAGCGGGTCAGGCTGTCCAAAGAGGTGTGTTTTATTTGTGCTTACAAGAATGATACTGCTGCTTTGCAGTGCAATGAGTACATTTGATGTGCAAAGGCTACAAGTAAAACTCCAGCAATGTGACAGTTTATTCTCTACATTGATTCACTACAACTCCATTCCAGTTCCATCCCAGCTGTTTTCAGTGGTGTTACATTGCCTTGGCTGGGCAGAAGTGCAGTGATGAATGAGGCATACTTTTCTCCAGTTTGCAGTGAGCAGCAGTGAATTTTTTAGGTAGCCTGTCAAGAGACCTCTGTTCCCTGGCACAGGAAGACTGCTGAGGATGAGTAGGAGCCAAAAGGAAAGGTAAAACCTCAGAAAAAAAGCCATCTGCCCCCTTCTCACCTTCCCACTGAAGTCTTCTGGTAGCAACACCATGTGCTCTGGATTTGGCAAGAGAGGGTTAGCTACGTGTAAGAAGGAAACATTTTGCAATGCACACTTCCATACTAGGAGATTGCTAGAAAAGGAAGTACAAATTAAGGCTGCTACTCTTGCTTTTTGTGCTGGCTTCTACCCAGAGGGAGAACTGGAAGAGAATGAGGTACAGCCATGGCGCTAGGAGTCAAGGAGAGGATTGATGTCCACATCCTCAAGGACATAAGGATGAGGTGTCACAGTACCTTAGCGGTTCCCAGGGAGTCCCTGTAACTCTGAGAAATCCTAAGGTCAGCTGCTTTAAATGTTGTTGCCTTCCAGGGGCTGGTAAATATCACTCACAAAACAGACACCTGCTCAGGGCTTACAGCAGAGCTGAGACTTCTTCACAGTTCCTGAAGTCAAACTTACTTAACTCTGAGCCCATCTTTATTGAAAACACCATTCACAAGGAATACAAAGAGGTTTCAAGAAGCTAATAGAGTTGTTGTGCTTTTTACAGCTTCAACCTCAGTTTGTCCGCGCAGAAAAACTGATTTGTTTGTTAATGCTATGGGACACACAGAGGGCTCCCTCAGCAGAAGGTTTGCCCTGGGGCTGTGCAGGAGGTGACAGCAGGGCACCCTGCGCTGGTGGGGGCTGTGGGGCCATGATGGCAGCGCAGTGCCTCCTTCCTCAACCAAACCATCCCACAGCCCCAGTGGGAGTGAAATGAGCAGGGTTGGGACAGCAGTCAGGCCAGGCCAGGGCCGCATCATCTTGGTGCCGGGCGCAGCAGGGCCCAGACCCAGCAAGGGCACCTAGTCTGCTTGTGGAAGAAGGCCTCAGAGCTAAGGGAAACAGTACGCTTTGGTTAATCCAGTGGAGAAGGGGTACTTAATTAATTTCTACTGAAGTCTGTGGGGAAATTCTTCTAAGGTCTGTTAATTCTTTACTGAGATCTGATCAGCGGGAAGCAACGTGCTGGTTTCAGCTCTGCTTTTGCAACTTCCATCCGCTCCTGGGAGGGCAGGGCGGTGGTAAGAAGGACTGGATCGCCTGTGGATACAGCGAGGTCTGGGTAAGATGTGCTTGGGAGCTGGATGAGGGACTGCTGTTAGAGTGGCAGCAATGTGCTGCATCTTCGGAGTTATAATTTA
Organism: Odontophorus gujanensis; assembly: GCA_013399175.1. Classification (NCBI taxonomy): domain Eukaryota; kingdom Metazoa; phylum Chordata; class Aves; order Galliformes; family Odontophoridae; genus Odontophorus; species Odontophorus gujanensis. The sequence goes on along the minus strand of VXAB01011486.1, from coordinate 597,576 downwards.
AAGGTACAGGAGAGAGCACAATTAAATATTAATGGTTCATTCCTCATTATATTTTTTTTCCAACAGAAAAATGGATCATCAGGTTCCTGATCTCCCCCTTGCTTCATACCTGCACTTCAACTACCACCATGATTTACCAGCCCTTGGCTGAGCTGCTGCAACTCTTTGTGAAGCCACTTTCTGAACATTAAATCATCCATTCTGGGGAGAAAAGAATTAGAAGAAAAACCAGCACACTAAAAAAATGGTACAATTTCTGGATCACATAGAGTGTAACTGAGCTCTTAAAAACCATGGTGCAGGGGAAATGGATGGGAACAAGAACCTGGAAAGCCCTTCCAAGACTTTGCTATAGGAGCAGCCTAGTTCAGATGCACCCAAATGACCACAGGTCTTGAAAACAATTCCTCTAGTTCATCAATTCACTGTGGAAGCGGTATATTTTGCATTGTAAATCCCAATTTTGCATTGTTTTTCAACATTACTGGGCTTTCACCAAGAAGTACAGAACTTTAGATTCTGGGTGTACGCCTGTTTTGAAACAATCTAAAACAATGCAGATGTTTCCAAACACAGTGGGAGGGTAAAGGACATTGTTTTAAACCTGTAAAACTGTCCTAACCACCATTGATTTGAGGAAGGCTGTAAAAGCAAAATTCCCCCGCCTTACACAATGCTGATTCACACCCTGCTGTGGTACCAGAGGTCAACGTAATTAAGGCATGTATATACAGAAGGCCATAATAAGGTTAGGTGGGCAACATCAATTCCGGTTTTTCTAGCTTTTGCAAGTTTGCTTGAGCAAACATTATCTGTTTTCTTGTGGGCTGCTGGAGGGATTTTTGCAGCTGTATCTAGATCACCTAGTGTTTTTTCCCTCTGTCTATCTTCACTAGCCATGCCTGCCTGTTTTAGGAATATCATGTGAAGAGAAAGCAACTGCTTTAACTGAAAGTAAACCTTCTCCAATCACATACAAGGATATCTACATATAAGTTGTGCACAAGACTGCAGTTATTAATATAGCTAGCGATAACCAATAATGCTGCCAGTTTGATCTTGTCAGTTTGTTACATGAACCAGCCAGGAGCTACGCTAACCCAGGCAACACTGCTTGAACTTTTGAATTATACAAAAGGTGAATTTCAGACTGTTAAAAGTGAAGGGCTAGCATATGCTTAACTAATACTACCTAACTGCTTGTACTTGGTAACTGTGAAAACTCTGGCAGAAAATACATTTAATTTCTGATGCTGAACAATCAAGAACTGTTACAGGAATATGGAAGATACGATTAAAGTAATTAAGATAAGTGGAATGGTTTTCATTGCTTGTATCAAACAAGTGAACTGCTCAGGAAGATGGGCCAAGTTGGCAAACTTGCTCAAAATAAATGACCGATGCAACTTTCTATGTATGCTTACTGTAACTCCTACACTACAGTAGCTAGATTGGCTAGTTGTCAAAGCAGTGATGTGGCACACTTCCACTTACTGTTCAAATAAGAACATTACTTGTTTCAAGTGAAGTTAAAGATAACTTATGACTTTGACTAACAAATGAAAAGTAAATGATGAAATTTTGTTCATAGAGAAAGCTGAGCTTATAAACATATGCTCCTGAGTTTATAAACATACAAGAATGAAGTGACTCCTGTTCTGTGGGACTATTCAAGTGAAGTTAGTCATTTGTGTGAGCGTTCACAAGATCAGACCACAGCATTCAGAAACTCAGCTGCTACACCCAAACACTTTTCCCACAGCACTCAATTCTTAGTCACCACTTGCCAAGGAGAGCAGACAGTATGTTGCAGAAGTCATTCTGGTCAGTGCATTGCCTATTCAGTAAAAAAATTTATCTTGCTCATTTGCCATGATTCATTTTCCAAGACTGCAGTGTTAATTTCTAGCAGTCATAGGCACTAGACATATACTAAATAAAAAGCTGAAGCAACCCTTGTCATTTGCTCTTAAGTCTTGAGCTGGAGAACCCCAACCACACTGATACACAGGGACTGACAGTCAATTTGGGATTGACAGTAGTATTGATGATTAATACTTTCAAATGTTTCAAATGATTTGGGGGTAGCTGCATCAGAGAGACTCCTTCCTGTATCCTGATGTCAGAAAAAGTCCTCTGACCTCCTGAAAAGCCAGTGCCTCCCTGACACCTCTCAGATTGATTTCCTTAGACTCGTCATTGCTTTTGAACTCTTCTGCCATTCATATTAGTTATCCAGCAAAGGAAAAGGACTGTCTAACCTGCCGCTGTTTGCTGCTGGCCCTATGGAACTTGCAAGGCTGGAGTCCTTTTAGACGTTGGCAAATTATTATATTATTAACTGTCATCTTGTTTATTTAGCAGGTTTTAGCCCTCTGGTTGTGGACATGCTTAAGGCCAGTACTCACTCAATCCATGGGCTTGTAAGAGAAGCAAAAGGTAGCTCTGAAAAGGCTGTGTATCCACTCCCAGCAGATGACTTCCAAGAGAACAGTCTTTCTGCCTACTCACCAACACCCAGAGGAGCTTCCTGGATCCCTGTGCTTCTGTGAGAATGGAGAGGAGAAGCAGCTCCTGCAGCTGTCAGGAGCCACCAGCTTTGCAGGAAGGGATGAGATGACCTCATTAAACAATGCAAAATGTACTTTAAAAAAAAAAAAAAAAAAACAGACCAAAAGAGCTGTAGAAAAAACACAGTTTATATTTGTAAATACCTTAGTCAATTCATTCAAAAACTATACATTGTCAGGAGGAGGGATGCAGTTTAATAATTCTAATGGGCAACACTTAAGAAAAGATTAAAGGTCTAATACATTAAAAAGGAAACTCTGCTGATGGTAATCACTTTTGCTGCTTTTATACATCATTTTGTTCCATGTTTGTGTATGAAATGAGGTTTGGGGAGGCGGAGGGGGAATTTGAAGATTCAGGGAGATTACTGCTTTTGTGACAGTGTTTTATTGCACTTCGGCAGTTCTGGATTTAACCAGAAAATCCAATTGTGGAAAAAGGATGAAACAATCTGTTTTTTCTCTAATCAATCACAAGGTTGCAGGGCACATTAAAATAAATTTGTGACCACCATTCTTCTTTCTTCCCACTGCTGCCATAGCAAATGATGATCCGAAAGCTGATTGACAATTCACATATCAGCTCTGATGTCTGCTTCTCTCTTTTTTACCAGTTTTTATGATCACTAACAAAGAACTTCAGAGGTATAACAAAAACAGAGAAAAACCCTTCAGTAGAAGTATTTTAAAAAGTGCCTCCCATTAATGACTGGCAAAATTATGATCAACTTCATGAAATGAAGTTTGAGATCATCATAAAAAATAAAGAATATTTTACTCTACTGTAAAATATTTCTAGCTTTTGCCTGTGGTGATCTATTCTCCTTAAACTAATTGTTATCTCAAGTATAGCAGCTAGCAACTAAAATCAAAAGTAGTATTTTCAAATCAATACAGAACATGGAATCATCCCCTACTGTTGCAATAAATGGCTGTGGCTTAAAGCCACAACACTGCTGTGCAAAGCCTCTGATCCAAGGTTGTTACAATTTCACCCCTCCAAGTCTTCAAATTCAGAATATCAGAAACGTGCATCGCACGTAGACTATAGACAGACTGCTTCTGGTACCTAAGCAAGATTGTTTCTGTAAGTGCAATATAAATGCACACCAATGTTAAGAGACGTCTCACATTTTCTTAATGTAAACACCTAGTCTAAGCTACTACATTAGATATAAATGAGTGTTACAGCACTTCCAGAGGACAATTCATCCTTTCCAAGGCAGATGCTATGTGCAGTGAGATGTAAATGAGAAAATGAGAGGACAGTGAGGTGGGTTGAGAACTGGCTGACTGGCAGAGCTCAGAGGGTTGTGATTGGTGGCACAGAGTCCAGTTGGAGGCCTGTACTTAGAGGTGTTCCTCAGGGGTCAGTGTTGGGTCCAGTTGTTCAACATCTTCATCAGTGACCTTAATGAGGGGATAGAGTCCACCCTCAGCAAGTTTGCTGGCGATACAAAGCTGGGAGGAATGGCTGACATGCTGGAAGGTTGTGCTGCCATTCAGTGAGACCTGGACAGGCTGGAGAGCTGTCCAGAAAGGAACCAGATGAGGTTTAACAAAAGCAAGTGTAGAGTCTTGCATCTAGGGAGGAATAACTGCATGCACTGGTACAGGTTGGGGGATAACCTGCTGGAGAGGAGCTCTGAGGAGAGGGACCTGGGTGTCCTGGTGGATGACAGGCTGGCCATGAGCCAGCAGTGTGCCCTGGTGGCCAGGAAGACCAATGGGATCCTGGGGTGCATTAAAAACAGTGTGGCCAGTAGGTCAAGGGAGGTGATCCTCCCCCTCTACTCTGCCCTGGTGAGGCCTCACCTGCAGTACTGTGTCCAATTCTGGGATCCCTGGTACAAAAAAGACAGGGATCTCCTGGAAAGAGTCCATCGGAGGGCTACAAAGATGATAAAGGCAGCTGAACACCTCTCTTAGGAAAGGCTGAGAGACCTGAATCTGTTCAGCGCTGAAAAAAGACAACTCTGAGGGGATCTGATCCACGCCTATAAATACATAAGGAGCAGGAGGCAAAGGGACGAGGCTGGACTCTTCTCAACAATGTGTGGCAATAGGAGAAGGGGAAATGACCACAAACTGATGTATAGGAAGTTGTGGAGAGGACAGATGTGATGTGAATGAACCAAAATCTCTTGGAAGATTCCAGTAATAAAAAAAATCCAGCTAAGCTCTAAACAGCACCCTTAGCCAAAGGCTCTGTCTTTTATTGTGCAAAGCCTTTTATTGTGCAAAATGTTGTTAGGATTTGGGAAGACTAGTATAGATGCTTGGCATTAGATGATGCACAGTATGTTGTTGTTGGTGGTATTACAACTGTCCAGCTAACAATTGGGAACAGCAGCAAATAAAGTGAAGACATTACAGAAAGCACTGTGTGAGTATCTGTGCAGTATTTATTTTGGGCCATATTTTGTAGAGCTGCTTCTCATTTCTCTTTTTCCAACTGTCTTTCGTGAGCACAATTTATATAAGGTTAAGTATTAATATAGAGCCTCTCATTTGTTATTGACAGTGGGAGATGTAACACTACGTTTGATTATAGTGACAGAAAAAATCATTGCTTTCCAGCATGGAAATCAAATGCTGATATATAAGGAGACAGTTAAGCAAAATGCTACAACATGTCACTCCTCAAAACAAAAGCAAGAATAGTCAGGGAGATTTTGCTGAGCAACGTTGGAGTGAAAGACAGAAAGAGAAACTGAAAAAGCAGCAGTTGCATATAGCAAGGTACAGCTTACAGCAGCACTGGAACATGGCTTTTCTGAAGGTCTTCAGAGAGATTTCTGGGCTGAGAGCTTAGCTACAGAGGGCTGAGAACGTATCTCACTTATCTGAATACTCCTGAAGGCAAATGTACAGATATGTGCTTTCTTTATGGAAAATACTCAAATATATAAAATCATCAGCAAAGATGACTACTCTCCTAATCATTTCTAATTCTAATTAAACAAAACTATGTCTCTGAAAGTCAATGAATCTCTCAGACATAAGGGGTAACAGCATTCTATTACGTTCTAATAAATGTGGCTTTATATGGGACATCTGCTATTCCCTGCAATCGTATGTTTGTTTATATCCCACATGAAAACAGTACAGTTATCCCAAGTTTTTATCATATAGTTTTATATGGTGACCATATGTAATTTCTAAAGTGCTGACCACATAAATATTTATCATACATATTTTTCTGCTCAAGAACTGCATTTACCTTCATCAGTTCAATTTCATTTAAAAAAGACTAAGCCAGCATATTGAACTGATTTCTGGCACAACTGAAGTATTTTTTTTTTCTTTACTGTCATTTTAATTCATTATATTACTCTGCTATTTTTAAAAGATCCCATTTATATTGTACATTGCAGTTCCAGAGATTAACAGTTGGAAACGAAAGATTAATTTACAGGAAATGCAAAGTATCAAAGCGTAGTGACAAGAGTTATCTTAAGAGTTGTATCATATTAAAAACTGCGTGATATGTATGATGGCATTTTCTCTGCAGTTTAGTTTTAAAACTTTTGAAGGTGGAGGCTACCTTCTCTTGGTGCTGCTGTGAAATAGCATACACTAAATCGATCTATTTTAACGAGTGTCTAGAGTGGAAAACTACAATTATAGCTTAAAAGGGGAAAAAAAGTTGTTAGAAAATATCAGTAAAAATGCTCATTGTAGAACATCACAGTATTTCAGTGACTTAACGTTTACAAAAGTGAACCCTGTGCGTGTGCACAGCCAATGAAATTGATCACTGCCTGATGGCTGTCCACTGGCCCACATGAAGGGAATTAACTCGTCTGTCCACTTTGGAGCTGAAAACTCTCCATATTACAGAAACTGCCACCAGACCTGGCACCTTCACTGGCAGGGGCCAAGGGTTAGGCAGTTCTTGGAGAAACACGTATCGCTGGGCTTTTAGCTGCTGACAGACTAAGTGCAAGGCTTCATTTGTCAGAGATGGTGGCAAAACCATACAGAAGCTTCAAACAAAGCTCACTAAATTCTATCCGTCACTAGATGGGTATAGCAAGTGCACAGAACTACCCGTTCTAGTATATTCACGGACATGGTACCGGGCATTGGGCAATATGTCTCTAAAAGAACTGTATTCACAAAAGCCAATTTATGGTCTTGGGGCAGAAATTAATGGGAGAAGTTGTCTGGCCTGTGTGATACAGGAGGTCAGACAAAATGATCGTGATGGTCCCTCTGGCCTTTTAAATCTATGAATCTTTGATCATTAAATGGAAATCAAGTTGTTTCCAAAATCACACAATTCCTCTTTTCATTTGGCTTGCTTAGGGGCACTTATATTTGACATTCGATGTTGTAAAATATACAGAGGTTAATAAGGCATCCTGTATGAGTGGGGCACTATCCATTCCACACCAAGCTTCTCATATCACAGGCTCTGTCACATAACTCTATTTTAGATATTATTCCACTGTCAGTACTGCGCGTAGCACTTTATCACTTGCATAATGCAAGTTCTAGAGAAAGCAGAATAGACTCTTTGTGGACACTCACTAAAGGAGCACATGAGTATACATTCTGCAGCTTTTCTAATGTAGAGTAATGCTAACGCTCCTTTTGATGTGAGCACAGCCATCTTTGCATTGCTGAAATGGGCATACAGAACTCACAATTTTTTTACCATGCTTTTCCAGTCATTCTGGATGTTCCACTGGTCACAATGGAATGGCATCAAAATGTTATTGACAGGTTTATTTTGCAGAGGCTAGGGTTTTGTTTTTTTTACTAAGGCTTTAATTTTTTCAAAAGAGAAAATCCTATTAAAAAAAAAATGCCATCATACTGTCAATTGGAGAGAAGATGGCACGCAAAAACAAAGTGATAGAAGCTGGCTATCCAAGAGAAGCATACAATTAGTTCCAAATACCTTTCTTTCAGAATTATACCAATAATTGGCAATCTTATTCACTTGAGTTTGCATTTGGCTAAGTGACAGAGACTTCTATTAACTGATGCATTTAAAAAAAAAAATGTCCATTTGCAAATAGCAGGGTTTACTATCGGTGAAAAGCCAGTTTTCTTTCTATTAAAAAAAATATATTAGGTCACTTTTAACTGCATGATGCCCATTCCCAGTACACAGCATGTATCACCAAATTTAGGATGGTGGAATAGGCTTAGGAGCCTGTTTTGCTGCATGAGCAGCTCTGAGAATGGCAATACTTTGCAGTCCTCTCTTAAACACCTTCTCCTCACATAGTTCCTGCCCATTTTTGTCTCACACCACTGTATCCTGCCTTCTCTCTGTGTGCTGGCTGTGTTGTGAAGCTGCCCAGCAGATAGGTCNAAGTGCAAGGCTTCATTTGTCAGAGATGGTGGCAAAACCATACAGAAGCTTCAAACAAAGCTCACTAAATTCTATCCGTCACTAGATGGGTATAGCAAGTGCACAGAACTACCCGTTCTAGTATATTCACGGACATGGTACCGGGCATTGGGCAATATGTCTCTAAAAGAACTGTATTCACAAAAGCCAATTTATGGTCTTGGGGCAGAAATTAATGGGAGAAGTTGTCTGGCCTGTGTGATACAGGAGGTCAGACAAAATGATCGTGATGGTCCCTCTGGCCTTTTAAATCTATGAATCTTTGATCATTAAATGGAAATCAAGTTGTTTCCAAAATCACACAATTCCTCTTTTCATTTGGCTTGCTTAGGGGCACTTATATTTGACATTCGATGTTGTAAAATATACAGAGGTTAATAAGGCATCCTGTATGAGTGGGGCACTATCCATTCCACACCAAGCTTCTCGTATCACAGGCTCTGTCACATAACTCTATTTTAGATATTATTCCACTGTCAGTACTGCGCGTAGCACTTTATCACTTGCATAATGCAAGTTCTAGAGAAAGCAGAATAGACTCTTTGTGGACACTCACTAAAGGAGCACATGAGTATACATTCTGCAGCTTTTCTAATGTAGAGTAATGCTAACGCTCCTTTTGATGTGAGCACAGCCATCTTTGCATTGCTGAAATGGGCATACAGAACTCACAATTTTTTTACCATGCTTTTCCAGTCATTCTGGATGTTCCACTGGTCACAATGGAATGGCATCAAAATGTTATTGACAGGTTTATTTTGCAGAGGCTAGGGTTTTGTTTTTTTTACTAAGGCTTTAATTTTTTCAAAAGAGAAAATCCTATTAAAAAAAAAATGCCATCATACTGTCAATTGGAGAGAAGATGGCACGCAAAAACAAAGTGATAGAAGCTGGCTATCCAAGAGAAGCATACAATTAGTTCCAAATACCTTTCTTTCAGAATTATACCAATAATTGGCAATCTTATTCACTTGAGTTTGCATTTGGCTAAGTGACAGAGACTTCTATTAACTGATGCATTTAAAAAAAAAAATGTCCATTTGCAAATAGCAGGGTTTACTATCGGTGAAAAGCCAGTTTTCTTTCTATTAAAAAAAATATATTAGGTCACTTTTAACTGCATGATGCCCATTCCCAGTACACAGCATGTATCACCAAATTTAGGATGGTGGAATAGGCTTAGGAGCCTGTTTTGCTGCATGAGCAGCTCTGAGAATGGCAATACTTTGCAGTCCTCTCTTAAACACCTTCTCCTCACATAGTTCCTGCCCATTTTTGTCTCACACCACTGTATCCTGCCTTCTCTCTGTGTGCTGGCTGTGTTGTGAAGCTGCCCAGCAGATAGGTCAGGTTTAAAGAAAANATCTTGGACTAGATGATCTCTAGATTTGTGAATCTGTGGCCAGGATAATGGAAAGTTTTGGTCTGGGTTGAACAAGACCTCAGAGGAACACTTTTTGATGTCAGAAACTTGGCTTCTTTTCCCTCCCTTAGAGCAAGTTGCCACATAATTACCTTTGCCAGGTACTTTCTGACCAGGAAAAAAAAATAGTAAAGCCTATTTTAATCCTTTCCCTCGTTGACACCTCATTGTTTTATACTTGTAATGATAAATGTGATAATGAGTAATGACATCTATTCATGGAATGTGTGAAAGCAGGTCTGAAATGTCAGGATTTTGCATGAGGAAAATGTGTCTCCAACAAGGTCAACTGCACTGACTTACTTTAACCCATCCCTCATTAAAACACATGCTGAATTTCTCATAAGTCTGGTCAGGGTACATTCTCTGTCTCTGTCCCTCTTTGCCTGCATTTTTTTTTAGATGGTGCTCAAAGGCCAAATTATGAGAATTTTCACACTCGTTCCCCATTAAAATGCTAATTCTGGCTCTGATTCTTATTGTTTAATCCCTTGAGTGCTTTAGGGAACAGAAGACAGAGTATACATTCTCCGAAAGAGAACTCACCCTGTATGTTTCTCTGTCCTGTTGTCAACAGTGGGACAGAAGAAACGGAGTGACTTGGCCAGCAGACAGGGCTCCTTAGCAAGGTGCAGAAAGCAAGCTGTACGCAATCGTGCCTCTGATGTTGCATGTGATGTGCTCATTCTGTTCTCTCCCACATGGACTTTTATAATGCCCTCATCACCATAGTGTCTGAGTGCTTTCTAACAGCGCATTAACCAAAACAGCTAACATCTGTCACTTGTTTCTCCTTTCATCCTGTCCCCAGGGAGAAGAGCCTGTGTAGACAGAAACCTTCCATAGAGGGGTACTTTATAAGAACAAGATAGGGAATGAAGATTGTTTTTTTAAGTGTTTATTAGTGTACATGTTGTAAATTTATACCAAGGTGGGAAAAGGTCAAAGGAATGCACTTGGAGCAGAAGGTGATGAAGGGATATGGTGGTTCACAAACTCTGGGGAATGTTGCCCCATGGTGTTGGTGTGCCTTTCAGGACTGCTCTGCTCTGCTCACCATTGTTCCAGAGACTGGAAGCTGTCAACCCCTAGTCCTGGTAAGCTGGATTATTACAATCACAAGTGGAGGCTTGGGATGGCTATCAGTGAGAAAGGCTGATATTCTGAATTTGACAATAAAATTCTAAGAGGTTGGCATTTACAGCACCATGTTGTCTGTAGATAATTAATGGTGGGTGACATAGTCGATCTTTTCATTGTTCTTGTTTATAGTTTTCTAGACCTTAAGAGTCTAGACACAGATTTTTACTTCCAAAGCAAACTGAAGATTTGAAAACTGATGGTTCTTCCTGCTTCTTTCCTTTATACTAGCTGAACTATTGGATTTTATTCCGTAACAAAACTATTATAAAAACCTGGAAAGCGTCTCCTTAGAAAATTCTGCACTGCTGACTGTATGCTATCAAGCTAGTTTTAAATACTATTTTGACAGTACTGGATGGCTTGTTATGCCTTGATAATCTGCTTCATATTAATTCATTCTGGCTCTTGCTACCTTAGTTTAACACTCAGAAGCTTTGGTTATTTCTGCCAGCAGTCCAGCTAAAATTACCACCTTTTTCTTTTCCTTAATTTTTCAGCATGGATCGAACAGACACTACCCATGATTACCATGGCTAGGTATGAAGCTTCAGAACTAGACAAAGGACACCAAATTAAGAATTATTAATTACAGTTTGCCTTGAATCACATGGGAAGAATTGATTCAGGCATATTCTACTGTGGGCCTGTATCAGCAGTACACCATGATTCCTTGTCTCCTTGTACTAGCTGTGCTTGCCAACAAATGGAATTTTACAGCCCAGATTTCCCGCTCTTCTTTTCTTCCTTATGCAGCAGACAAATAAACAAACATTGCAGCTCAAAGATCATGAGATTTGTCCTGAGTGCAGCTACCTTGCATGGGAACACAGGCCACATCATAGTTTATGTCTTTGATGTCTGTCTTGAAATTAAACTGTGAATTTTAAGTTTAGGTAGCACAACTATTCACATGAAAATATATAGATAAAAGAGTCGTGTTTTCTCATCTGTCATTCTCAGCTTTTAGCCTCAGAATCTTGCAATTGGATTGTGTTTTCTGTGAAAGTATGCACTCTTTCTTTCTCTGACTTCATTTCTATGCAGGCATCCCTTTCTAAGATATAGGCTGTTGCATTCTTAAGCTGTATGTGTCATCCAGTATTGAGTAACTAACACTGAGGTAAATAGTCTAGCTATCTACAGTGGAAGATGTCCAGCTCCTAAGTCCATCAGGAAGGAAAGCAAGATGTTCAACCAGCATAGTAGTGTCTAAGTACCATTTTGCTATGTCCAGGTATAGTTCTGACTATCACAAGTCTGTTTGCTCTCTATTTGTAAGTTTCCAAAGGAAAAAAAGTGAAAAAATTACATTTAGCAATAAATATTTTATTATGCTATCAAAGGCATAAACACCTATAAAGTACACTGGCATAAATATCACACTCAAAAGACAGAAAATAATAACATAAAACACATAATGCTAAACCATCAGTGTGTTTGGTTGGTGGCTTCTTTTAGTTGTATTTTAAAAATTATATTTCCTCTCTTATTCATTTTTTATACCAAAACTGTTAGACCAGGAAAAGCATCAAATCACCATACACAAGAATTTGTGTTTTCAACACATATGCTTAGTGAGAGAAGACCTGGCTTTTAACATACGTGTACCACATACACTCAAATACATGTGGAAGCTGTTGTCCAAGTAAGTCTACTCTATTCAATAGGCACTACAGATCTATAGAGGTCATTTTTTATAAGCTCACAGATTCACAATGTATTGTCTTAATTATTTTCAATGACGGCTTCTCCTGAGTAATACACTTACAGTGTTACAGAGAACAGCCACGTGATTATAATGTTAGGAGGGGGGAATAACAATAAAATAAAAAGTAAATAAACCCAAGTCTACTTACACTTCTTTTATTGGTCTAATTCTCTCAGGCCACCTGTTTTGTAGCAGCTGTGAACTCAGTGAACTCCAAGAGATTACATGATTCTAACATTACAGATCAGAAGCCAGGATGTGACCTAACTTCAGTTTCAGAAACAAAACAAATGAAAACCGAAGTAGTGTTTGCATGACATCTTTAGTGGCCTGAAAATGTGTGGTATCATGTTGCAGCTAGTCTGGTGAGAAGGCAAAGTGCCGCTGCAGGAAAGCCCTGCTGCCGCCTTTCTATCCCAGCCGTGTGCCCCCAGCTCCCTTGCAGAGGACCCAGTGCTTTGACTCAAAATAACCCATCTGACTGTTTTGGTGGTTTTGCTCACTGTTGAGCCACTTGATTAGTCCAGCACACCTTTCAACTGGGCAATTATTAGGTCTGAAAGAGAAAAGGCAAAGGGAAGACAAAGCAGGGTACAAGCAGGGAATTAGCCCTGTCATTTACATTTTCCCATTAAACTGGGGCATGAAAATGGACCCCAAGAAAAAGCAACACGTCATTTCCCTGATTTTTCAATAGCTTATACTAAACATTAACATTCTCACATTCAATGAAGTAAAAATAAAACTGTGCAACTCTGCCATGGGTGAGAATCATGCTTGATAATTTTTTTAGTGTAAATGACAAAACGAGGTGAAGATATTTTTGATATTTTGATGTATATAAAATACTACGTGTCAAAACAGTGAGATTTTCCATACGCTTTGGTTCAGACTTGCAGCTTAGCTAACCGATGCTGCTTCAAAAATCTGTTTTCATTCTGAGCTCTGAACTTTGAGATTTCACACAAGTCCCTCAGCACTGACCTCATTCGTGCATTTTTATAAACTCAGGGAGGTAGGACCAAAGGAGGTGGGTCCCACAGCTGGGATCTCATAGTTCTCATAGCTGCTACTGAACATGTCATTTAAAAGAAGAGAGTGTCCTCTAGCGGAGAATTCTGAGGCTTACTCATAATGCAACGTTTAAAGGAATTTACTGGCTTTTGTAACGCCAGGAAAACCCCAGCCAACACTAAAAGAAACCAAACCAAAAACCAGCTCAAAACCATGTAAAAAAAAAAAAAGTACAGTCACCACTGAAAATCCTTCAAATTCATGTTCGTTGTCAGCTGTAGTACACAGGCTTGTTTGACTTTTTTTACTCCTTTAACCCATACTTTTTTAGAGAAGGTGAGTAAGGTCATTTAGAACTGAAAAATGCATGCTTTGCTAATCCTCTTTTTCCTCTTATTCTTCTGCTGTGGTCATCTGATCAAAAAAGAGAAGGAGTCATGTGTTTTACGTGACTGCCCTAACAACGGGAACAATCAAAGCGAGTATCTGCAAGTCATACAAACACCTGCAAATAACAAATGTGCTTCCCGGAATAATAATTAATAAAAAAAGAATAATTTCACAAATAATGTACCAGTAAGAGAAAGTTAAATTAGCAATGAATATCAGTCACAAAGAAGCACTCAACCAGCTCTTGATGTGACACAACTTGAAGGGACACAATGTACTTTCAAAGGGCACTGATGTAATAGGATGAGACACAGTGACCTTTGTATGGTTGCCTTATTTGCTACACAGACAGCAATCAAGCAACTTTAAACAGCCCTGAGATTTTGTTCCTGACCTCTTCTGAACATTTTTCATTTAATAACGTGTCAGTGGCTTTTACATTCTCCTTTCCTGTTTGGGTTGCACGAAGAAGAGAGATCAAGATAGATAGCAAAACCCTGAACTGCTGGAGAAATTTTCTCCCTCTATGAACCTCCTGTGAGTTATAGGGTTCAGGAGGCAGAACCCACGCTCTTGTCAATAAAAAGAGTGAAACCAGTCCAGTTCATCCGTGCTCTCATTTTTCTCTGGCGTATTAAATCTCAGTCTGTCCTTCCTGTTACCATTCTTCTATCTTACATCTGATAGGGGTTTCCCTGTGCCAGATACAGTCTTTATTGTGCCAGACTTATGGCCAACTCTTGAAACTCTGTGCCAAGCCTTGCAATTTCTACTAGCGTTCATGGAGAACAGCTGCTGGACCATAAGATGTCAAAAGAATATCAGCTCTCATTTAAGAAAATAAAAACTTGCAGAAGGAAGCTTGAAAGTGATGAAGTCTCCAAATCTGAAGTGTAAATTCAAGACCACAAAATAAATTACTCCAAACATGTGTCATATTTTTAAAGCCCAATGGCAGACTTCTGAGGTGTGAACTGTGATTTCCAAATGTTAGAAGCTGGCAGTTCTTTGCCAGTGAAAATTTCTCATGTGGAGAGTTTATTCTCCATCACACGGTTCTGGCCACTTCTGAGTTACAGGGCACCAAGTGAATTTGGCAGACAGCAAGACCTGTCTGTGTGCGTCAATCACGCTTACTAAAATGTCTCTCCTTATTCATTACATTCAAATGCTCTGTGAGTAAACTAAGACTGAACTGCAGTGTGGAGGATGTTTTAGTGGCTGGAGGGTGCACTTTGGGTAGGAAAGTGTAATAGGAAGATGTAATCTTCACCATATTCTCTTTTTCTTCTCAAATGCTGAAGTACATAATCTTCAACAGCATTTGTAAGTGTTCGCTTTCTAGCATTATACCTGTGTTATCTCCTTTTCATTTCCTTCCAAGCTAGCTACTTGTAATTGCTCATCTAGGCTGAAGCATCTGAAAACTTGAAAATACAGAGACAAAATAAAACCAAAGGGCATTTTTTTCTACTGAAGATTACAATGATTAAATAATGCCTAAGATAAATCCATTGAGTTATAAATACAATCTTCACATGATTTTTATTTAACTACACTGCTAATATTTTGCATTCATTTTCTTCACGAATTCTAGCAGATGGCATCTCTGAGTGGATGTGCAAAGACATAGGACTCAGGCAGTAATAAAGTAACATGTGTTTAACTTCGTTTGTGTCATGAAGATTCTCATTAGGGTTAAATTCATCCCATGAGAAAACAGGCGTCTACCTTAAATTACATGACTATTCTCAAATTAATTTTACTTGGCAATAAAATACAGCACTATCTCCATGAGTTCTCATTGGGTTTTCAACTCATGAGTTTTCTGCCATTCAGTCATTTCTAAAAATACTATCTTTACTCAAGCAGGCCTCATCTCCCCTTTCAAAGCACAAATAACAAGAATTCTTCTTTGGTCTGTCATTTGTTTGATATGCTAAGCTGATGTCCATCTTAATACTTCATTACAAATTGAAGGAATACCTAACTCACAGAGTCAGAGAGGGAAAAAAAAACCACAACGGAGAATCTTTGAATAAATTACAGAAATTTCATGTTGAATTTTTTGAAGCCAAGTGAAGAAAGAACGTGCTTTTTTTTTCTTAGAGACTTTATGCTTTTAAAGCAGATTCTCTGAAGATCTGACCACTAAAAAGATCTTAAATTAGATTAGAGCCTAAAGTGAAGTCTGCATGTGGTGCTTTGGTACCGCTTATTATATTATGCCAGAGGTCTAGACAAGAAGGAGCCGGCTGTGATTCCAGCCTGCATTGTGAGAGAGAGCATTGGAAAGAGAGAACAGAATTATCCAGAGACAGCAAAGCTGATTCTTCGTCTCTTTTTCAGTTTTCCCAAGGTTTTCCCCAGATGAAAGGATGACCCATATCCTAGCTTTGACTGCTGATGGCTTGGAAGCACAGAGACAATGAGTTCAGAAACTGTTACTCTGCACTCTCACCATTCATCCTCTAGAATGACAGTTTTTCTGCATACACTCCAAGAAGCCCAGAAAGGGAAAACCAATTTTCAGCAGCTTGGTGAACTGGTTCTAGAACATTCCCCTTTTCACTCCTGTTGCAGCCCACATCCTCCTCAGAAATAGACTGGTTTATGTTGTCATTTCCTTATTTTAGGAGACCCAGTACAAATGAGCAAGCACTGAATTCAGAGAAGAGTGGCCCACGGTAGAGACATCAGGCCAGGCAGTTTGAATTTCAGAGCAATTTGGATCAGGTCTTTCAAGAGACATTGCATGTTACAAATCAGCCACAGGGTATGTAGGACTGGAACACCCTTCAGCTTGTAATTGTGCTCTAGAAAGTCCTCTCAGTTTACATGCAATGAATCCTGGCTTTTCTGCTGGGCGTAGTTTTGTCTGTTACACAGATGTTAATTTCCCTCTCCCACAGATCAAAGTTGTTATGGTGATGCTGAATAATTTTTAACACACCAATTGATAGCTCAGCTGGAACACTGAACTATTTCCAAGCTTGGATTTGGAATGAGTGAGAAAAAAAACAGTTTAGAAATTGATGTTGTTAAATCTTTGCAATGCTTTGATGTAAACATATATTTAAGATGGTTTCATAATGGCTTTGCCTCAAGAGGTAAGGAGTCAGCTTAAGCTAGTTGTACCCAACGTAACTTTACACAAAACACCAACTAATGGTATGACAAAACTAATAGTTCTAAAGGCACTTGTGATTAGGATTGAGAAAGGAAGGATTCGTTCTTTGGAGCTTCACTAGTTACGAAAATTTGATAGGGCAAATGCTCAATCACAAAGCTCTATTTTTCAACATAATTACCATCATTAACTATTCATTTTTGCCAGCGATGAACAGGAGTCTGCATGCTGCGCTCTGAAAAATCTGCACCAGCAGAGGTGACCCACTGTCAATGTCACCACTGCTGAAACACACCACCCTCTGCCTCACTGTGCTCACAGCTATTGTTTGGTCTCCATAAACGTTCAGCAAGTGTCGATGAATATCAATAGGTACAATTTTTTCTGCATAGAGGAATTTAGTGACGCACCTTCACTTCATATGCGCTTCCATGCCAGACATTATTTTGTCAGACTGCCCCTCTGCTGCCATCTGCCACACAACAACAAAATGTAATAGAATATTATCAGGCAAGCTCAGCTTCTACTGACATGCCATCAACATCTGCCTCTGCTTTTACAAGCTTGAATAATAAAATAGGAGGCATTACTTTCAGAGCAGCTCTTGTATGATAGTTGCAAACATTTCACCCAATTATGTTCTTCTCTAAATATTAGGCCCTCAGCTTACTAGTTCTGAAAATACCAGAAAACCTGAAGAGGTTCTTGAAAATGGTGCAGGTACTCAGTGTTTAAGATATCACTGTAGTGCCTTTCTAAGAGTGAAATAATCTGCATGAAGTTAACCTGTTCAGAACTGCCTAACATAGATCTTTTTCTATAGTCTCTCTTATTTTGATCTAGTATCTAAGATTTAATAAAACATGATTTACACAAATAGATTTACAAATTCACAAAAAATACATGAAGAACATAAAATATCACACATTATTTCAATTGCAAAGGCTATGTAGTATTCCATATCACAACATCTGCAAAAATTATACAGTGCTAAAGGTTAATTAGTAGTACTGAATTCCAAAGTAACATGCATCACTGTTTTTGTTGTTGTTCATGTTGTCCCTTTTACGATGCTAAATGCTGCCTTTCCTTGATGCTTGCAGTCTGTAATTGTATCTATATAAAGTTGTTTTCTGTGAGTTATGTATGATGTGTTGAGGATTTTCTAGTTTGTTTTTTTTTTTTTTTCCTCAGGCTGCTGTTGCTGTTTTGTTTTTAAATCTCTTGTCACAAGGCAGTTGTAGTTCAGTTGCTCAGAGTAAATGCAAATAAAATGAATGGGTTGAATATGTGTTTTCATACTTTGCATGAAAGGCAGGACTAGATATCCCCATCCACTAATTTATGCACTTTCTAAAGCGGAGCTGGATTATTCCAAATGATCATAGGTTGAACTGGGAGAAATACGGAGGATCCTTTTATGATGGATCTTACGCTCTTTACTTGCAACCTCATACAGCAGTATGATTCATAATAAACACAAAGATGAAGTGCTTAGAATTAGAAATAAACATGCATCAGGTGAATCTGAGAAACTACCAGATCCTAACATACACCAACCATTTTCAATAGATAAACAAAATACAAGAATTGTGAATGGGATTCTGAACATACATCATCAATAGTTTGATTATTTGATTATTTTGTAAAGAAAATAGATTCAGAATGCTCAAAGATGATTTACAAACAAATGAAGAAAACCCAAGGTTTGATATCTGTCAACAAGTAATGAAATGTGTTCTGCCCTATTTGTTCATCTGTCCTCCCAATGACCTCAGTTGATGAAAGTCAAAATTCTGTATTAGGTAAGATGAATTTGGTCATTCTCTTTCCCATCTAGATAGTCTTATTTAGCTATAGCGACATGGAAAGCTTCCAGATGCTTGATCTGGGCAAAATAGAAATGCTTTACCTAAAAAAAAATTAAACTGAATAAAAAAAAATCATAAGTTAAATAAGAAATCTAGGCTTGTAAAGTGTCACTGCAAAATGTCATCAGTCTTAAAGCTAATGACATAGAAACTACAGAGGGAAAGGGTTTACAAAGCAATAATCTCAGATGATCCCTTATGTAGTCACAGCACAGGGACGCTTTTTCTCAGTTCAAAGATGGCTCAGTATTTTTATACTAATAATTCATGTTCTTTTCCAGCTTGCTGAGTGTTCCTGCTGCTGGACACTGGAGGAATCTCAGCATAGGCACAGATTTTGACAGCTGCGATAAGGTAACTGCAAATGATTTAATGCCCTCACTGTAAGAGAAGTTAATTTATCATGTTTAATTTATCATATGAGAATGAATTCAGAAAATAACTTAATAACTTATCTTCTTGCTAGAAACTTAGTTTAGTTTTTTCACACAGGCAACAATCTTTATTAATCTCTGTCATTTGACTGCCACACATTCCAATTTTTAGTTGATTTTTCTCCAGTACTTGAAGAGTATATCAGCTAAAAAATACAATGTGAAATATAAGCGTAAAGTATGCATACATTATGCAGTAACATCAAGGTAGAATTAGACTGTACTTTGAGACAAGATATAGTATCTGACACTCCTGTGAATCAGATTTGATTAAATTCCCTACAGAGACAAAGGTTCAAAAGACCCTAGTTTAATAAAACATGGCAAAAAATGTGGGATATAGATGAGGATGCAAAGCTTTTGCCCTGTGAATGGATCTATTTCTGAAATATATGCATTTTCTCTGTACATCGCTTTCTCCATAAAAATACTTTTTTCTTAAATAACTCAATGTTTGCCCTGATCATGCAATGTGTGTGAAGTACTTCACCCTACCCTACGTATAGCTCTGTGTACTCTCTGAAACAGGAATAGAAATTCCAATAAATATGTTGCAAACTGGAAATTCTGAGGTCTTCCACTTAATTAAAAACTACTGTTTTCAAGTCTGACCAATCCTCTCTTAAACTTTTCACAGATAAAGTTTGGAAAAAGATCTGAATAAATGGTAGCTCAGATAAACAATGGGAGACAATTATCAGATTCCAGCCTACTCCTTTTGTTTAAGCATTCAGTAGTGCTCTTAGCAAATAAAAAGCAGTTGGTTCCATCATGTATGAAAACTATGGAGGACAACATACTGCTCAGAGGCAGTACTGACAATGCTCATGCTACAAGAGCTGGATGCATAAGCTGAGGAAGATGACAAGAGATTCAGGTTTTCAGCTATCATAACAGGAACTGCAGCCAATTGTAGGCCATGTTCTTGCTCATTACCTGATTTTCCCATACTGTAGGCTCAAATTGTCATTGATAATGAATTCTGGGGAAAAAAGTCATCTCAACACTATTGTTTTGATAAAAAAAAAGTATCACTGCATGGTAAGAGTGTGTGTGCAGCTCTCATGACTGCTTTTTGGATGTGCTCATACATCTGAATTGAGGGTAAATTGATTGAAGGGAAAATATATATATTTATATATATTTCTCATCCTTGACAAGAGATAAAGACAAACAAACAAACCAGCAAACAAAAAGCAACAAAAACAACACATCAAACAACAACCACAGCTTCTATGGAAATAAAATAACACCAAAGACAAGAACAGAACTGGATGATCTTAATACACATATTTTTTAAAATTTTTACAGCTGTCTTTATCCTTCCCAGGAAAGTATGAGTGTAACTTCAAACAAAAGATAAAAACAGCAGATGTGCCTCCCACAGAAAAGAACTCAAATGAGCACCACGTCCACTGTGAACACTTTCAGGCCCCTGACAGCACCAGCCACCACTCTCTACCCTGGGCTACAATCCTCAGCACAGATCCTGCCCCAGCCCCACTGGTTCTCCTGTGGAGTTTCCTTGATGGGCCTCATGTTTGTGTTGTCCTCTTGTCTCCAGTCCTTCTCCTGTCCCATTTTCTGCTGCCTCTGGAGGAAGCTATCTCTGGTTCATCTCCTTGATTGTGCTGGGGGCTGCTAATGTACCCTGTTGCCAGCCCCTGGCCCTGCTTACATGCTGTGTGGCTGCACCCTGGCTGGTGAAGGCATCGCCTATGCTGTAGTAGTCACCCTTGGATCATATTCCCATGGAGAGCAGCCCCATTGTTGCTATTCCCTCACAAACACAGTGAGTTTATGGAAATAGCTCAGTGAGCCATTAAGAAGGCTTCCCAAGTGTAACCTATTCTTAAAGACCCTTCCAGCCTTAATTTCCACAAACTTCGAAGTTGCCAGTGATAGACAATAGATGAAGTTAAATTCAGTGATGTTAAAGCTACAGTCCTCTGTGTCTAGGGGGTGCATTTGTAAAGTTCTTCACAATTACAGCTGACGCTTCCTCTTCAAAAACTGGTAAACTGCTGCTCTGTGACAGACCTGTAATGTGATTCTCTAATAAAATTGCAGTTAGGAGTCAACTTTGGCACCCTCCTTCTAAACCAGTAGTTTCCATTCAGCTTTTTTTTTTTTTTTTGGTGCAGAAGAACAAGACAACCTACAGACAATCTGCTTTTTATCATAAGTGCTTCTTAAATTTTTTCTCTCTCCCACTAAGGTATATTCTGACTGCCTTCAGAAACAGTAGATGATATACGCCCATATGGGATTCTTAAAATATCTGTACCATTCCAGAGTAGCAGATTTTGCTATTTTCTTCAACACCACTGCAAGTTTTCCCGTACAATTCATTTTGTACGAGGCATGAATAAATTCTCCTGATACTGAGATGCCCAGCTGGGGTGTCTCAGGCCACAGCTTGTGTGACACTGCACCGTGGCATCAACATGACGGCTGCCTCCGGACAAACACGACAAATTAAAATAATCACGAGCACAAACTGAAAAATAAATGAGGTAGCTTTGTATTTGCAATGGAAATCAACTAGGGTACACATGGAGCTTTTGCTTTGATGTTCTAACATATTTGTATATTAGCTCTTTTGATGGTTGCCTGAGATGTGCCTCCAGATCCTTCCAGTCAAGTATTAGAGAGCTGAATGCAAAGTGTAACAGCTTCATCTTTCTTTCTCCTCCCTCACTTAACTCTTAGTTTTTCATCATCTGTTACCAAATGGAAAGTTACCCCAAAAATATCACGTTTCAGTTAAAGAAGTCGTGTATAGGCAATGTGATGCAGTAGGAGATAAGGACTACGGGGATAGTTAGAGGATCTATGGTGGTTACAGCCAAGTTAAACTGATATTTTATTGACACCTCATCCCCAACACTCACATATGGCTTCCTGTTCTCATCTTTATCTGCTGCCTCTGATAGAGACTCCTGTCATTGGGTTTAGGCTGTTGTTATTTTCATTTTGAATAGGTTTGGTTCTAAATCAGTTCCGAGCAATGACACACCAGAAAAAATAAAATAAATAAATAAATAAAACTGTAAAAAAGAGACTGTTTCAAGCTGACTTGTCTGTAGGTTAGAGATCAATGAGGAAAAAAAAAAGAATATTACCAAGAGAAGAAATATCTACTGTAGTTGTGATATGGGTAGAGGAAGAGGACAAACTGGCACAAGCAGTCCAGAGAAGCTGTGGTGCTCCATCCCTGGAGGCACTCAAGACCAGGTTGGATGGGGTCCTGGGCAGCCTGAGCTGGTGGGGGGCAGCCCTGCCCATGGCAGGGGGCTGGGACTCAGTGATCTTTAAGGTCCTTTCCAACCCAACCAGTTCTACAATTCTATGATTTTATGACATCTTGTCTTGAATCTGCCAGAGGCATCATAACTCACATCACCATTCCAAACGATAGGAAACATTAACTAAAATACAGACATGTGAAGGAGATTACTTTTACTGCACATCGATTAAGTCTCATTCTTGACTGTCTAGAAGAGCTGCTTAAATCAGCTTTATGACATCAGAAAAAAAAATGTGAGACGTATTTTCAGCTATTTTTTTTTTTCCAACTAGGAAGTTGAATCTGGTTATTGTTAAATGAAGATTTTCATGACATTGCTTAAGATAGTGCTTATTATCGAGAGTTTGAAAGAGCCTAATTTAGCCTCTCTGCTGTGTAGTGATCTGCTTTTATACTTGTCAAGAAAATTATCATTTTTAAAGAAAAGCTTGAAGAACTAATCCATCTCTATCAATTAGAGAGCTATGCCTTGTGTTGTGTTCCTTATTTGATCTGTTATTCAGCATTCATAAATAATTGAATCTGTTGATGATGTTTCTTTAAGAACGATAAAGTAGTATAGTTTCTTTTCCAGAGGAGTAATAAAGATGTTCCAATTCCTGAAGACGAATGAATTCTAGTGTGGATTTTTCATTACAGTTACTTTTTTTGGTGTGGTTTGGTTTGGTTTGGTTTGGTTTGGTTTGGTTTGGTTTTTTTGGGAGGGAGTCTGTCTTCCTTTCTGTGTTTCTGGTTACCATTAAACTCAGGCCAGACCATTCCTGTTAATAAGCAAGAGAATGCTTGGATTCTCTGCCACATTTTCATTTAGTATTTTGGCAGCTGTAGAAATATAAAGTGCTGGAAGAGCTTCTTGTTAAATTTTTGCCATTAAACTGAAGTGATGAAGGAGATGATCTGCCTATTTTCCTGTCAAAGCAGTAAATGTACCCCTTTATTGTATGACTCTGGGCTTCGCAAAAGTCACAGTGATTCTATTAAAAGCTCCTCAAAGAGGATGCATTCTTACCATCAGTCTGCTGTGTACAAATGTGCATGCACAGATACAGAGACACACTTCCCATTTCAGCAGGTGAACATGCTGCAATTCCCCACTAGCTCTGCTGTTTTTTGTTGGATTTGGTTTGTTTGGTTGTATTTCAGGGCAACTAAGACAGGGTAGATTTAGGTTAGAAACTAAGACAGAAGAGATTTAGGTTAGATATTAGGAGGAAGTTTTTCACTTAGAGCGTGGTGATACACTGGAACAGGCTGCCCAGAGAGATTGTAGATGCCCCATACCTGGAGGCATTCAAGGCAAGGCTGGATGTGGCTCTGGGCAGCCTGATCTAGTGGTTGGCAGCCCTACTCACAGCAGGGGGGTTGAAACTCGATGATCTTTGAGGTTCTTTTCAACCCAGGCCATTCTATGACTCTATGATTCTATTTATGTTTCTTATTTGGCCTCTGAAAAACAGTCTTACTAAATGGTGCTGCTTCTTTCCTTTGTTATGATGGCACTGTACTAGATTTATTTCTTGTGAGGGACTGGATGTCTGAAAATCTGTGTTACTCCCAATACACTTCCAGACACCGTGCTCTAAGGAAGGGGCATGAGTACACTGAGCAAGCTCATTGTGGTCTTAGATGTCACAAGAAAAAGGATTGCCATTTGCCTCATTGTAAATGGACACAGCTCATAAGATACAAAGTCCTGAAGAAAACAGATATATCTATACACAGCGTCCACACATCTGAGTGCACACCTTGGAAAGATTCAGGGGCACGTTTTGGACACTCTGTGGTATCCAGTGCAGCCTCTGCTCTCACTCTGGTTTCCCAGCATACTGACCATACACGGAGAAGCTAAAGATACTCTATATGTCTACATTTGAGGTATTTCTAGTATCTCTTACAGCAATGCATAAAGAAAGGTGAGATGTTTGTGCAGCAATATCAAATTAATACACAGTTATGGGAAAGGAAAGCTATTATCTCAAAATAGCTAACGAGGACAAGGGGGCTAATCTCAGTAACAAAACAGTAATCACCATAACTTCTGATCAGAATTTGAGGAAACAAGGAATTTGAGGAAAAATAGTGGTTGCAATGATAAGAAAGCAAGAATGCAGTCTTCATAAAAATATTCTTCTGCAGGATGTTCACCTCATGCTTACACTAAGGTTTAACATTCCCAAGAATAGCACAGTTAGAACCAGTGCGGCCACTGGTGCATGCTGTCATCTCGGAGGAGAAAAGGGTTAACGAGCTATTGCAGAAGGGCAGGCACACCAGCAACACGGTAAGGTAGGGACAGAAATCTGAATTCAGACGGAGGGCAGCACGAGCAACGTCCCCGTTGAGAAAAAGGACGCGGGCTTTCTGCGGGTAAGGGTTGAGAAGAACGCTGCCCAGCAGGTGGCGACGCCAGGCCGCGGCCGACGGCGGATGTATGGCTGCCTCAGGGCCGCGGGCGGGCGGGGGGAACCGAGTGAGGGCAAAACTCAGCCCGAGGCGCGGAGTTTGTAATGTCACTGAGCAAAGGGTCAGCAAGTGCAGTGGGACGTAGAGAGGAGCAAAGGGGGGACAGGCGGCTGCGGGAACAGATGACGTGAGGCACAGCTGTTCGCTTCCTTTTCAGAGGAAGCGGTGATGTTTCCTCAGTGATTTGCCTCTAGTCAGATAAACACAGCTGGTGGTAAGGGGCAGAGCTACACATCTACCAGAAAGAGGTAAAGACGCCAGATTTAGCTCATCCACTGTGCAGCGGATAGGTTAAGGTTAGGAGCACTTTCACTCCTTGTGGAAAGAGAACCAGCCTTCTTGACCTGCTAGGAAAAGAACTGGAGTGAGGATATGACCCTAAGAGGCAACAAAAAGAGACGGGCTTTCTGGCATCTGGGTAGTTAGTGATCATAACAGTGTTGTTCTGACCAGACTGTAATCTATTTAATCTTTTGGCTAAGTTTTAGAGATAAAAACGAGTAAAATTTAGGTGAAGACTGTTGTTTCAAGTTAAGCGTTAGTCAGATGGTGTTTAACCTGCAATTGATCACCTATTTTAAAGTAGTCAGAAGACTGAATGCATTTTGTGAGGCAGAGCTAATACCATGTGGACTTACATTGTGGTGCCATTAAGATGCCTTGAGAGAGGTAAATTGTTAGGGATAGATTCATAGAAACACTAGGTTGGAAAGGACCTGCAAGATCATCTAGCCCAACCATAGATTGTGTTAAGTTCTTCACTGTGGTTTATTTAGCTAGAATATTTTCTTCAAACAAATCTCTGGTTTCAGTTTTTCATAAAGATACTGAGCATACTACTAAACTTTGGGAAATGAAGTCTTTATTCTATCAGGACCAGCCTGATCCAGCCTTTTTGGAGCATTTGCTCTTTTGTACATATGTGGAAAATATCCATACTTATTTGACCTTGTTCAGGTTTTCTCATAATGGCTACAACTATGCAACATGAAAAGTCAGCCTGCCAAAATTCATGAAGAAAATCCAAAAGCTTCCACAAAGGTGGGCAGTGCTCCTCCAGCTTGAGCTTATGCACCTGTTGGCTTTAGCCTAGTTCTTCTCAGTATAATTGGAGGTCTTAAAGGATTGGAAATACTATTAAAGTCATTAATCTCTTATGTTAGGAAGGCAAGTGCTCTACAGATGAAGACAAGTCATGGTGCTCATCTCAAGGATATTATTTCTCAAGCAGAGAGAGCATCAAAGCACAATGAAGATAAATTATGGACCATATAACAAGAACAGGTGAGATGTAGTAATCATATAATCACTGTGAATGTTTCACTGATTTATGCTTTCTAAGGTGTATATTTAAGAGATAGAGGGAGATACTACAGAACTCGGAATGGAGAAGCTATGAAGACAAATGAAAAGAGCAGTTGGAAGTGAGTCCTGTATCAGTGAAGTACCACCATTCTGCTTGTCTAGCACAGGATGTTTCATTTTAGCATCTAATGGAACTCAGGTGTCAGAATAGATTTTCAAACTACGAGTTAAACAACTAAACCAAAGCAATCACATTTTCTATTGTTAGAGCATGCACGCTGATTTTTAGTGACAATTAAATTACCATACGATTTTGATGGCTTACACACAATTCAGGCCCCTTATTGCTGACCGCAGATGTGAATTCAGAAGATAATTTTAAAGTCAGTTTTGCTATGATGAGGGAAGTCTTGTCAGATACTAGATAGAGCCTGACTAATTAATAAAGTGCTTTCGGGCTCTGCTAGAAGATCAGAGATTATTCTTGATTTGCATCTTAATAAGAAGTCTTTGACAGAGTAAAGAGTTTCTTTGATTATTAAAATATGACATGAATATTGAAACCTTTTCCAGGTAAAGACATGCTACATGAAAATGGCATAGAATGTAAGAAATCATTTTGCTTTTCCTTTTTCAGTGTTTCTATTTCATACCTTCTCAGCAAATCAATCTGTGTGTCTCCAATGTTCTTATGAAATGCAGTTGTAGGGAGCTGAGAAATATGATGAAGGACATGCATTTGCTTCTTAAAGTGGAGATGTCTGAGACACTAGTGAAGTTTTTAATTGTGGTATGTTTAAGCTCTCCTTTTTGTGTTTATGTTCTACATATTATGTGTTCTTACTGTCGGCTGCAGAAGAGAAGGAAGGGAGAAAGGTACAGCACAGGCAAAGCAGAAAATAACAGATGGAACAAAGCTCAAATGTATGGAAAGAACAGTAACAGTGAGATTTTGTTTTCTATCTGGAGTATGTCATAAACTGAAATCAGTAGTAACTGTAAACTGGCTGATATTTCCTTCACTAGGTTGGAAAGCAGTGAGCGGTGGTACTATAAAAGCATTAATAAGTTGTGATCCAGAGTAGGACGTAAAAAATGTAATCTGTCACTAAGGTCCTATGCATGTTTTATGTACCACAGTAACGTTAGTAAGAGGCTAGTCATGCCATACGCTCACATGATGTAATTAATACACAGTGAATGACTCTGAAATGTAACACCGATCTGAGTATAGTAATTGTGGAATTGCCCCAAATCTCTAAGAATGTGCAAGTGTGTGGTGTTAATAGCCTGATTATGTAGCAGAAAGAGTTTCAGTACAGATTTTGAGGCATCTAATTTGATTCTTCAAGAAGCAACTAATTCGACAGCAAGCACCTTGTAGTGGAAGCTGAGTTTGTGGAAGAGCTGTACAACCAGCCAGGTTTTATTTTGGGGAGCATTTGAGACCTGTTGGATGCTTCAAGTGTTTACGTCTCATCTGCAGTACTTTAAGAGACATTTCTAGACATTCTGATTCACCAGCATCTGAACTCTGTGCAGTTCTGGGTTCTACAATGTATGAGAGATTTTAAACTACTGGAGAGCGTCCCAAGAAGGGCAACAAAGGCAGTGAAGGATCTAGAGGGCAAAACATATGAGGAGCAGCTGATGCCTCTGGTTTGTTCCAGAGAAGAGGGAGCTGACCTCAAATGTCCTGTGATAACGTAGCGTTATTATCAGGTTCAGGACATAATGTGTGATACTACTGAGTGCCATTGGCTGACTTTGTTCATGAGAAAGCTGAAGGAAATAATTTGCCTGTCCAGCCCCATTCTTCCCTGTTTAATTTACAAATATTTTCTCTACAGTGTTGTTTTGTAACCTTGAAATTTGCAGTAATCTTTCAGAAAGCCCTAACACATACTGCATGTTTCATATGAAATTTGTCTATCTTCTAGTTACAATAGTTGCTTGTTCTGTTGCCAAGAAAATAGCATCATCAGCTACTTGGACTATACAAAATATTACAGAATGAAATCAGCAACAGAAGTACACTGTTATTTTTTTTCTCCTCATATCCTGCCTTGTGACAGGAATCCTTCACTCTTCTAAGTTCATTGGTTAACAATAAACAAAGCTGCTTTCAACAATTATCTTATTATAGCCTCTGTGTAGCGTAGTGCAGTGATGATAATAGAATTAAAGAACTGGATGGCCATTATTTATTTGACTTGCAACATACACTAAATAGGAATGATACCCTTTTCTTGCTTCTATATACAATGCAGTTTCTTCAATTCCAGTGATAATCTAATAGCATAAATAATTTTCAGCGTTTTATTTATATCAGCAGAGAAAAACATTCACTGCAAGAGATAAAGAGTCAAGGCAGAGATTTCAGAAGTGACTACAGATTTTATTTTACTGGGGATTGTGGGTTGCTTGTATCTTTCAGTGCTATTAACAGAAGTTTTTGTCATTCAGTCTTTAGGGAAATTATATAAGGATATTTGGCTGAATCTCAAACACTGATTCATCAAAAACACCTTTTAAAACATGAAAAAAAGTTGTTCATCTTGTCCAAGGGAAATACCTTGAGGCATTAGGATAAGGACTTTACAATCCTCAGCTACAGGGGACTAATTTTGGTCGACAAGATTATGATTTTAATTTCTGAGAAATCCCTTTGTAGTTGACAGAAGGAAGATCTCCTAGGGGTTTCTTGACAGAGTTAGACTTCTGGTCAGGATCTAATTCTCTTCTGCCCTTCAGAGGAGGGTAGTGAGAGAGATGAGAAAACCATCTTAGAACCTCTTGGCAATGTAGGAGGGATTTGCATTGGTGGTCTCAGTGTTCCTGTGTTGGCTGCCAGGTCTGGGGCTCTCCTTACAGGGTGAGGAGGGCATGAGCACAGAGCCGGGTATCCGTTTCTAGCCAGTGTGTCTTTACTTTGTCTCCTTTAGCACTGCTTCAAAACAGTTAGTGAGCTAGAATCACCTACCACATCATGTACCTGACTTGCAGGCCACTGAGGTAGTCACCTCTTTCTTAGGGGTGTTGATCTGTCTTTTACTTTGCAGGTTCTCTGTCATACCTTCAGTTTGTTTTTCAAGTATGTTGTTGTGTGTGATGTTTCTGACATTTGTGGTTAAGATCTTCCTGCTTGTGCCAGGCAAATTTTATGATGCTAAATTCTGACTAATTCTTTGTTCCGTTTGTGGTTTCAGCTGTGGAAGATAACATCTATATTCAGAAAGCACTGACTGTGCCCTTATGCTTGAAGAGCTGTCTCAGGAGCAGGTCCAGGTTCCCCAGGCCCTCTGTCTCCCCACTGCTGTCTCACAGGCTGACCACATGGAGCTTGTTTGGCCATGCCTGTTGTTTCTAAGACACTGGTTGTGCTCTGGCATTTGAAGTTGTGGGAGCAGCTTCACCCATACCTGGGATCTTTTTTTCCAAGTTCACAGTTTTGGGTGAAAAACTTCAAAACTGAAGTTTGTAGAAGTAACCAATAGCCTTCAAAGGTAATCTGAGTATCGACTGTGATTTGCCTTAGGTAATCCTTCAGGTGGGCACTGACCTCCTGTATCTTTCTGCCAAGAGTCTCTGTTAAGGGGTCCTGTAACTTGCTTTATCGATCTGTACTGCTGTGTCATCTGATTTATTTAATATTGTATTTTTATCAAACAACATTACAGGTATCTGGATATTGAAATTTGTTGCCAGATTTTGCAGTATTCTTCCTTCCCATCCGATGAAACTATCCACTCTCCTCAAGTGATTAAGGCATAAAAAAACTTCCTTGTATCTGAAACTTCAGTTTCTACAAAAATCTGAAGGATACTGGCTGTCCTGAGGGCAACAGCTGTCCTATTTTGTTTATCAGTGTTTTTTTTTTTAATTAATGTTTATGTGTTTATGCTATTTCTCAGTTAACCTGGCAGCCTGGCATCTAGGTAGATGAGAATCTGATTTTACTTAGCAGGCATTTTGTTCATTTGAGGCTATTCTAAATGACTTGTTTAATGGATTTATCACAACTTAACTGACATCCCCATACTCCTGTGCAATTACAGTTCTGCATAGCGAAGAGATGGCTGTATGTATCCAGGAGAAACAGAATTATATAAGCAGAAAATTAAGTCTGTCAAAATACATACCCTCCCCCTTTTTTTTTTCTCCCTAACTAAGCTTGGTAAGTAGAGAGATGAGAGATTTCCAGTGTTTTCTGAAAGTTTGGTCCCTGGACCAAGGCAAAAAATTATTACCTCAAGGTAAAATACAAGTTTTAGAATAGTAAACATATATACGTTATATATAAGAATAGTAAACATATATACATGGGTGATCATGTTAGAACTGCTTGTTTTGACAGATCTTATGAATTGAATTTATCAGATGAGAAATATGCTACATCAGGATTTTCACAATGACCCCCCCCCCTCCAAATCCTCTCAGAGATGGAGTCTAATGTGCTCCAAAACGATTTGTAGTGAGAGTTTCACAAAACTCCTCTTGTAAAGACTTCAAGGGAGGGGGAGAGGCTTCTTTGCTTAATTCCTTTCAGTGTTTCAGTACTCTGCAGAAGCTTTCTAAAATGCCATGGATTTTAACATTTACTCAGGCACAGCTGGGTTGTCATTTTTTTCCTGGCATCTTTCATTCAGATATGAACAGATACTAGGGCAATATTAACAAGCATCCTTTTAAAGAAATAACTACCGGAGAAATAAAATATTGAAGTAAGGCCTTCCCGAATGACTGCCAACGTTTTTATTCTCCTCAAGTTGTGCCAGGGGAGATTCAGACTGGATGTTAAGAAGTACTACTTTTCCAAAAGAGTATCAGGCACTGGAATGGGCCGCCCAGGGAGGTGATGGAGTCACCAATCCTGGAGGTGTTCAAGGAACATTTAGATGTTGTGTTGAGGGACGTGGTTTAGTGAGACCTACTGGTGATAGGTGGATGGTTGAACTGGGTGATCCTGTAGGTCTTTTCCAACCTTGGTGATTCTATGGTTTTAATCTGGTTACACATGAGGCTGATTAGGAACTCCAAATGTAGTATGTATATGTATGCTAAGTGCAGTAGATCTTTAGTATAACTTGTTTAGATATTCTTTTTATTAAAGCAGCATTGTTTCTGTCCAAACTGAAATGCTTTGAAAAATATGCAGAGTTGATCTCTTCAAAGAAAAATTAACAAACCATTAAAAAAAAATCACACACACAAAATCCAGCAACCATTGCACAACAAATTTTATTACATGCAACTAGGAAGGAATGTTTGGGAAATTTAGAAATTAATAAAATGTGACTTGCTATACTTAATACAAAGAAATTTGAATACTGTATGAAATTTGCTGCAACCTCAGCAAAACAGAATTTAAGTTGAAATTGGAAAAAAAATGACAACTTGAAATTTCCTTTGAAATAGGGAATCCTACCAGGACAGGTCTGCTTAATGAGGATTTCCTACAACTAAATTAGTTTGATTATTTTAAAGAGAGAGAGAAAAGTTCAACTCACAAATGCAAATGAATTAGAATCAGACAGACAGTCCCAAGCCACCTGCTTACTTTGCTGGCTTTGCTCGAACCAGGTATGGAAACTCTGTTCCACATGTTCCTCAGAAAAATGCTTTAATACTCAAGCTGGTTGTGTTCTTCTATAAAAGTAGATGGAAGATAGCTCCTCAAGCTGTTATATTAATAACTTTAGACTAATTATTCTTTTGCAAAACACAGAACTCTCCATTACCTGAAGTATGGGTTGCTCTTCTTTTGCTGACTCCTGAGAACTTTTTAGTTCCAGTTGACCTCTGTATGTTTTAAATGTGGTATTACCTTTGAAACAAAGAAATTGTGTCACACAAATTGTTAGGATGTCTCATACACCACCACAACATGTTATGGCATAGGTCTCACTGAGAGCTGGACAATGATAGAAAGCTGGGAAATTATGTTATGAGAAAGAGCACCTCCGTAAGTAGAAGAAGTGTTGGTGGAAGCAGATGTCATTAATTTGGAGGAAGCCAAGTCCATTCATTAGCTCTTTTTATTATGTGGGAAACTACCACATAGAATAAAGAAAACTAGTTATGCACTGCAAGTACTTGCTATGTAATGAGCATTGATTGCACTGTTCTTTGAATATAACAACTATCTGGTGGCCAGTTTTCTTTTTTCTTCTCCAGGGTTTTTGATCTATTTCCTGTAGAAGCAGATTCCTAGTGCCACATTCATGCATTTCCCATCACTTTGTAGGTTGAAGAAGAAATCCAGTCTGCCAAATTAATTAGCTAGAATTCTTCTACGTAGGCGACTTTGTAGGAGTGTGTAGACCTTAGAGGACTGTTTGTCACCAAATGAACGTGTCTGTGCTAGTTCAGAATCCCCTTCAAGCTATGTCTGAAATATTTTTCTGTTCCAATGAGTTACTCCTTCTCGTGGGTGTAACGAAGAATCTTGTCCTACATCTTCATTTGTATATACCAGGTTCATGACAGAGCAACTTAGTCATATGAAAGAATGCAGATATCACCTCCCTTCTATACCATGTAAACCTGCTGTGAGCAATGGAGCTGTGCAGCTAACAGACTAGTAGAACCAGGACTGTGAGGTCTACCAAAACAACCAGGTTGCAAAGTCTGCATAGTCAAGTTAAAAATCTAATCTGTTTGTTTGTATGGATACTTAATCATAGACGTACAAGTTTACAATCAAGTTAGCCTTAATTACACCTCTCAGCTCTTCCATCTAAATGAACAATACTTTGATGAATATTGCTTTGTTGTTTTTTTTTGTTTGTTTGCTTTGTTTTGTTTTTATAATTACCCTTCCATTATATAGCAACTGAATATTCCTATCCTACCTATTGGCTTTTGTGCGTAGGAGAGGTACACTGAAAACTAAATGTATCCAATATTAATTAAAATATGTATCTAAGAAGAACAGCAGGACAATTCTTCTTTACAGCTTTATGATAAGATTTGTCTGTGCATGAAAAAAAACTCAGGCAGTCAGCGTTTTTACTTCAATTTCAGATTTACACCTCCTGCATTTTACAAGTTGCTGTGAGCAAAAAAAAAAACAAGCTTTGGTGAAACTGAGTTTTTAAAATACTCAGAAAACGGGAAGAAAAGATGCAAAGGGAAAAAGAAAATGAAAGATAAAAACAGGGACAAAATGTTTGGCATCTAATAGAAAGGGGGGGAGTAATACCTGCAAAATACAAAGCTGGACACCAGAGTATTTTGGTGAATCCTGAAAATGGTGTGCAGTATATTGCATTAGAATTTTCTGTCTGTTATCTCTCTCACCCCATTAATCCCCCACATATATATCACATACAGTTTGTTCTCTTTGTGCTTTCCTTCCTTCATAACGAATGTCTTACCTGAATGAACAGACTCACCGTGCTTCCCGTGCTGCCCACCAGACTGAGGTATCTGTGCTTCATCTTCACAGAGCGTTGCCAGCAGTCCAGCTGCACTAATGTGAGTGGCTCTGGAAGCGTGCACACTAACTAGAGTGCTTATTGTCACCATGCTGTGCTGAGACTGTGATGCTGCCTGCAGTTCCAGTGCTTCTCTGTGTTATGTAAACATGCACACTGTCTTTAATCATCTCAGCTGGTGGCTCTGATGCACAACCACAAAACTCAGAGGTCTTTTGCTTTCAGCTGTCAGCAGTATCTGTGGAAAGGCTTCAGCAGAGTTCTACCTTGGGTTCAGCAGTTCACCAAAGCTGAGATGTTGCAGACTTGGTGCACTGAGTTCAAAGAATCGGAGTTCTCCTGAACTCTCCCGGTTGGAGGTGGAGCTGTCATAGGTTTACTTCATCTGTAGCGCAAGTACACTGTTATACATAACACTTGTGTTTTCTTTGACCAAAGCAGTTTACCTACTCTTTCCATCCAGGGGCACGGACAGAGACAGTCTGGCAAACTGAGCAGAAATTGTTAGAGACACAGCCCCTCCAGCTGTCTCTTCTGTCCCTTTTTTATCAGTTTCCCCTCCCACAGCTGGCTTGGCAGGATGTAACACCTGCACATGTCTCAGCACAAAGTCTGCTGCCTTTGCACAAGCAGTCTTTCATCAGCACTTTAAAGAAAACTGCTGGAGTTTGCATCTGAGGTGTGCATACACAGCCCCAGCCTCCTGCTTTTCTGTAGGGGTGCTTTCCCTTGACAAACAAGTACTAGCAAATTGTGGAGGGCTTAGAAGTTGAGGAAAGGAATAGTACCTTAAATCATCACTCATTTCTGTCATGGGTATATTTCTGTGGTCTGAATCTCCAAAGATCTTTACATTTTCTTCTCATAGTGTTGGAGAAATTGATATTTAGCCCCATTTACACAGCTATAACAGAAGGCTATCACAAACACTCTCACATGAAAAACTGTGTGGTATGTAGGCACCAAAGAATGCAAATAAATATTTGGCAAAGCTGTCTGTAATTATGCAAAGTACTTTTTATGCGAGGAGTGGCACCACTTAAGATGGCAACATAACATATGCAAGCATTCGGAAAACACCGTTTTTTTCAAACAGGCTATTGCCACCATCCCGGAGCACTGGAAAGTTGTCTCCAATTACAAGTTAATCCATCTTACAGTATGTCTTTAATGTTGGGAGTGGGCCATTTTTCTGTAGTAACCATATTCTTGTTATTTGTTGTGACAGTCAAGTGGAATTACAGGAAAAGGTAGAATTTCTGCCTGTATGAACACTGTATGCAGCAATGTGAGAGCAGTTCTGCTAAAGCTTTCCTCATGAAAAGATAAGAGATCTGAAGTTAGGAGGCTCAGATGTTACCTCAGCTGGTTAATAGCTCAAGTTTGTTAATTTCTCACTTTGAACTCAGACCAAGGTGGTAAGTTTTGCACTAGCAACAGTTCTGGTATTTACGGTCCTCTCCCAGTTCACCTCATTTCTGTTTCCTACAGCTCTATAGCTTGCAAATACAAAGCTTCCTTAACTATTGGTGTGGTGAACCCAATTCTAACTGCCTGCATTTTGTAAGTTTCCAGAAAGCTCATGAGACCATTATCTGTTGTGATGAGGCTGCTGAAGTAATGGCTGTGTCAGAATCAGAAGGTGTTGCAACTTCCTAAGAAGTAATAATAGATGAG
The DNA here is from genome assembly GCA_013399175.1 of Odontophorus gujanensis. Taxonomy (NCBI): domain Eukaryota; kingdom Metazoa; phylum Chordata; class Aves; order Galliformes; family Odontophoridae; genus Odontophorus; species Odontophorus gujanensis. Next base: position 562,331 of record VXAB01011486.1, on the reverse strand, counting down.
TTGATAAAATCTACTTCCCTAGTTTGTCTTTTCCTGCTTTGTCATAAGGACGTCTGTCTGGTAGGGCTAGAAAAGGGAAGACACATTTTGAAAGATTTGCAAATGTAAACAGCTGGAGTACTAATTTTCTTCAGAGTCAGATTGTTACCCTGCAGTCTGTGCTGCGCAGTGGAGCAGGCTCAATCACAAGCTGTGGGTCCAGGCTTCCTTAGAGAGGAGTGGTGAGCAGGAAAAGTAAGATTCTTGGTTGTTCCTACTAATTCTGGTTAACTGTGAAAGTCTTAGGGATGTGCCTATCAGCAGAGCCATATCATACATTAATTCAGGTGTAGGTCACCCCAAAAAGTATGGGTGGCTTTAAGTAAAAAAATCAAATGGATGAAAAAAAGCAGCACCAATTCTGATAAAACAGATGCCTTCGTCCATCACCTTACCAGATGAGTCCTCAAATCCATGACTGCTTACATCAAAATTGACCTTACAGTCTATACAACTTGGTCGTTGAGTATCTGAAGTTTTCCTTCTACTATATTCCCCTAATGAAGACCCAACCATCTGTCATTGCTTGAATCAGCAGGTACAGCATTTGAATCTTAGAAGTTTATGCTGAGACGTTTCATTTGTGTATTACACCAATCCACATGTCTTTTCTGTGGAGACCAGAATACCCTAGAATAGGAAAAAAAAAAAGGTCTACATTCTCTTTTACCACATAAAACAAGCAAAATAAGAAAAATGAATCCCCATACTATGTAAGATATGCTTACCTGAACTTGTCACCTTATTGCATATGCAGATTTGTTTGTCTTGCTCTGTCACTGTGTGCATAGAATTCATGTTTCTAGTACAGCACCACTTCTCCAGCACCACATGGAAGTGTGCATTTGGGAAGGCTCACAGAGCGGGGGAAGCTGTGATGTCATGGCTAAGGCCACCCAACCTAGGGCACACAAAGTGTTATCCTCTACAACAAAGTTTTTTCCCACAGTCCCTCCTTGACATTGTGTAAGTCCTCCTACAGTTTACATATTGCCACCTTTTGTGCTATTTAGCCATGATCTCTCAGCCTTGGCTAATACTAATAAACAGAACCCTCAGAACTGATACACACTGTTTTCTAGATTCACCACTAAGATAAATGTATGAGACTTCATCTGCCTGTAATGCTGACCTGCTACAGTTAGAAAGCATTTTTGTAATTATTTTTCCCTGCCTCCATGCTTAGATATTCAACGCTATTCATGTGATGGATGACTTCACTGTCTTCATTTTGTCTATTTTCACATTAGATACATAGTTTTTTGCCTTTGGAGGTTTTATTTTTGTTTTGCTCTGTTGATTCTCTGGAATACAGTATTGAGCATACACACGTATAGCATGCTTGAGCCGTGCTACACATTGTCCTGGGTGTTATAATACTTCCCCCTTGCCCTTTCTCTACAAACTTTGGGATTCATGCCACCAAGGCTGGTCCCCAGAATGGTTATCCTTGGAAACGTGTAACAAATGTGTAAATGTATAACAAGTTGAATAAAGTTTTAGCAGGTTTTGTATTAAATATTCTTCCAAATGCTGCGCAAAGGATCATCAATGAAAGCCCCCACTGAGAAGCCAGTGCCACTGGAGATCATGTGTCATGTAGTATGACTAACACAATTTATGACCCCATCTCATCTCATCAGGCTCCAGTTTTTCAAATGTGTCACCCTTTCAGTCTTATGTTTCACCCCAGCTGTTCGTGTTTTAACATTTAAAGCCTTCACGTGTGCTGTCTGATGCGGTAGTATCAGTGAAGGTCACTAAGCTGAGTGTACTATTAGATGGCTTTCCTTTCTGCTACCAGACGTGATGAGGAAGAGTCGTAGTCAACTGTTCACAAGATAAGCTATAAGTGTTCACGTGTTGAATGATTGATTTCAGTTGGTCTGTTCACTTCAAGTGAGACTAGAAATCTCATTAGCGTATATGAAGTGACAGATCTTGTGGTGCCAGCTTACTCTTAGTGACCAATATTGCCCTTCCTGTGAATACAAAGAGAAAATCATTGCATATTTGTTTAAGGCTGTCATCTGTCATACAGCTATGTCCAGAGTGCCCAATGGCATCAGCAGCAGCTCTGCCTCTGAAGAGGCTTTTTAAGGGCAGTTTCGTATTGGCTAAAAACTTTTTATTTCCTTTTGGTAGGTAACCTTCCCAATATAGATTATTAAAATCCTATTTAATCAGCGAAATGGACACTGTGCCCAGGTAAAACAAATCAGATCACAAAATCACAGGCTTGCAGGTGTTGGAAGGGACCTCCGGAGATCATCTTCGTCCAACCCACTGTTAAAGCACTTCCCTACAGTAAGGTGTACAGGAAAGTGTCCAGGTGGGTTTTAAATATCTCTGGAGAAGGAGACTCCACAGCCTCTCTGGGCAGCCTGTTCCAGTGCTCTGTCACCTTCTCAGTAATGAGGTTTTTCCTTATGTTCAGATGGAACTTTCAGTGTTCCAGTTTGTGCCCATTGTCTCTTGTTCTGTCGCCTGGCCCTATCCACTTCATACATGCCCACCCACACTTTAGGTATTTATAAATGTTGATGAGGCACAAATATGGCAGAGACATGAAACTGGTCTGTAACTGTCAGCACTGTTCTGTAAAAGTTAACTGAACCAAGCTTGTTCATTAAAACCATGAGAAGAAATAACCCAAATATTTTGTTGTTTTCTCAGATGCTCACTGCCTTACAAAACTGCTTGTTGGGGCAGTCAGTAAATACATTTAGATACCATGTGTCATTGAAATAACATAAAGAATATATTATTTCCTGCCAAAACAAAAGAAAACAAAAACAATTTGAAAAGAAAAATTAATGACTGCATCTAGACTGGACAGTGAGAAGTTCTGTGTGATGCAGACTGAGAACTATTAATTTAAGAACATCTTTTAACCTGAGGGCATGGGAATCTTAACGCAACAAAAATCCTTTAAGATCCTAGAATCTTATACATCCTAAAAGCCTGTTTTAATCTATATTTATTTATTTATTTATTTTCCCATAGAAAAATAACTGAGGTCATTTATGAGAACTGTCCCAGTTGTTGTCAGTGTCTTTAGTGGCTGAACCTTCTGCTCCATCACCATGTTCTCTATCAAGTTATCTGTCTACAGTTGGGTTGACTGAAAATGTGGATCCAAAAGCAAAGTATTCAAGCATTCCACCTAAATTTTAACAATAAGGTCTCCTAAGTGCTGGTGAAGGTCTGTTCTTGTGATGTGCTTCCATCCTGCCAGGGCAGGCTGCAGCTTTTCTAAGTGGGAAGACATTCCCCAGTTCAACTTTCCTGAGGATGCTGATAGGTGTACTTTGAACATGCTGGCAGGAATGAATCAATGTGACAACCAGCAGCCTTGGGTGCTTATGAAAGATAAAGACCACGAAGGAACTGGTATTGATGTGCTTCCTTCAGTGTCTAGGACAGGCAGCTACCTGAAGATTTTTGGTTATCCTAAGAACATAGGTTTTCATCTCTGCACATCAATAAAATCATACACTTCTGTGCTCTGGATCCTTTTGTCTCTCTACCCTTAAGTAGCAGCATATGGGTGATAAGACAAACCAGCATCAAAAAATGACACGAGCAAAAAACGTGAATTCTGGTTCCATTCTGGTTTTAGCTGCCAGCTACAGGATCCTAATGGAGAGCAACTGTGTTTGTCCACCTAGGCCATCCAACATAAGGCCACTGGCCAATGAACCAATTATCTTTCATTATTTAATTAAGGAACAGTGTGTGTATGTACATGACTGTGTGCATGAGAAACTCATCCAGGAGGTACAAGAGGTGTCATTATGTTCAGTGAGTATTTGCTTGAATAGAAAGCAAAGAAATAACTAAGAAGATAAGAATGTGACATTTTATTCTACTGAAAATTCTGCTATCAAAATAAAAATACAAATAGAAAGTAGAAATAAATAATAATAAACAGTAATTTTCTGCATAACTGATTTAATTATTTTACAATCCACTATAACTTGTCTAGACTTTGAATGTTACACACTCATGATGCTAAAAATTACAAATCTTTGAGCAGATATGCTTTCAAACTAAACTCTGGAAAAAATCATCAGCTGAAGTTTCAGAAAGAATTTTTTTTACAAGTATCTTATTATTATTTTAGTACTATTTATATTATTTATTATTTATTGTTACTGAATTTCCGATTCAGTTGAGATAATAATATGCTGTGAAATACCTTCCATTAAATAAGTTACCTTTTCAGTGAAAGAAGCATTTTAGGGAGAGGTTCTGAAACTTCCCTTTGCTTGATAAATAACGGGTAATGCCTGGTGGAAGGACTAGCTTTCATTGTTGAGCTCTAAATTACCTTTAGCCACATTGGAAAAAAACTTACTGCCTCTCAGGAAGGCTGCATGAAATATATGATCAATGCACAGGAGTGGTCAAGAAAATAAATGTGAAGATGGCTAAGGTTAAATGTAAGGCACCTGAAGAGGCTTTTCGGGCTCTCTGAGAATCCAAAGGTGGATTCTGTGGAATTCAGCTGCAGTTGTTTTTTTTTTTTTGTTTGCTTGTTTTCAATATAGAATTTACCTTTTAGGAGGTATATGATTAAACAGCTGCTGTCAAGAGGCAACTGGAAGGTGAGGGACCTTCAGATTTAAAATACATACATTGTAGAATATGTGGCTCTGATCTGTACAGTAACAAAGCCTACATTCATGTCATTTTTGTTTTAATTTTTGTTTTCAAAGGGCTTTCGTGTGGTGATTGCCCTCTTCCCTGAGTCACAGCTCTTGTCATCTTTTGGTTTAACTCCTGCAGGGAGTAACCAACAAGACGTTTCAGGCACAGAAGCAACATGTGAACACTCACCAGTGATAGAGAGTAATTGTTACAGATTGGTTTAAAAGGTGTCCGCTTAAAAAGCTCCTGGAGCAGTGTTGCTTTTGTTTCGTGTGACAGAACTATTCACTGCAAAGATAGATCTAAGTAAAAAGTGTTCCAAAACGAGCTTTATAAATGCAGACCTATAGAAGCTTTTCTCCAGGTTTAATGCTGTGTGTTCATAGCATTTACTGATTCATAGCAGTGCTTTCTCAAGGCCGATATAACAGGTCACACAGGTGGGCAGTGTGCAGACAGGCCCAGTCACTGCCTGGTTTAAGAAATGGGTGAAGCAGAGCTCAGTGTGTGCTATTGCTGAGCCTGTGTCACCCTCTCTTTCAGGCTGGCACAGCTGTTCAGCTGTCAGCCAGCGAACCATTTTGGGGAACTGATCTAGCAGAAAAACAACTAGTGCAGGGTGGTGGAGCTGCAGCTGTCCTTCAGGTGGATCCACTCTCTAGGGAGCTGGTGGCCAGGGTGAGCACACAGGACAGCCTTCTTGAGGGCGGCAAGCAGCTGGAGGTGAGGGCTGCACCCAGACACTGCAGTGCAGTTCCCAAATGCTTCCCTACCCTGTGTCGCCTTTAAAATGTGAGAAGAAACTAAGTGGAGATAGGATGAACTTCCAGGACAGTAATATCCAGCTACAGCCCATACTACTTAAGATTTTAAAGGTACAGTACGGTACATTGCCCAACTTGTAGTCAACACTACAAGGAACTAGAAAGGGATTAATAGAAAGGAAATAACTTTCAGCTCCTGAGACTCATAAGCAAACATAATCGCACAGCCTTCATTTTCCTGTGGACCAAAAGCTCCCTTTATGATCACTTCTCTTTTCTATGAACTGTCATCAGTATGACTAGCAGCAAAACGCTCCCAGCTCTGGACTCATGATAGCAAAATGATCGCTGCAGCCTAGCAGGGGGAGCACGGAACGTTGAGGCTATGGGCTCCTTGTTAAGGTGGCATGCCTCAGAAACTACTTCTTGGGTATGGTTCTGCAGGAGGTTAGATGAAATTACATAATTTTAAAAAGCAACCACCTGTATGGCTGTTTTCATACAGTACCTGCAGGAATGCCAGCTTGTGGACCTGGAGTTACTGTGCTGAACTCTCTGTTGCACACGCAAAATGAATCTGGGTTCCAGTCAGTGGGATTTGGAGGCAGAAAAGGAATGAAGAGTCCCTAGAAATCAAGCAGGCTTGACTGTTTAATTTCTTCTGAAGCAGTAGTTCTTTACACATACTAAGGAATACTATCACTGAGTCAAGAGCTCTTTTTAAACACGGCCCTGATAAAATCATCAATGTTTTCTGACAAAATATGAACTCTAGTGCTAAATGTACCTCACATAGAACTTATGCCACAAATGCAACACGAAACTCAGTTCCACCAGTATTCCTGGACTATGGCCCAGGTTCTGTTTCAGTTGTAAATCCCTGCCTCAGGAGTGTATTCATCAGACATATATATATATATTTTTCTTAAAGGAAGTGGGGCAGCAGTGAGCAACCCACAAAAGTGATTTTTTTTTGTTTTTTGTGTGTGTGTGCATATTTGTTTTTCTTTTTGGGGAGGAGGGAAGAGGGGCAAGGTGAAGAAGAGAGAGAAGTGAAGGAATTTACTCTGTCATCCTATTCTGATTTGAGTTAAATCAAGTAAAAAATAGAAATTCTTTTCAACACCTTTTTGGATCTATTCTGCCTACCAGGGAAACAGACTTGAACAAATAATTGCAAAACAAAACCTATTATTCTTTTTAGTGCTACACTGAAGCAAACACTTTCAAAGAGTATAAACAATTAATACTTTTAATGGAAGTTATCTGATTGTGAGTAGTGCAGCACACAAAAAAGAAGACAAGCAGTGTAGAAGCTGTAAAATAATAAAAAAAAAGAAAGAAAAAAGAGAGAGAAAAAAAAGAAAGAAATAAAAGAAAATCTATATTTTGGAAGGGGAGAGGAACTGGTCCAGCACACTAACCCAGTGGGGCAAAAGGAAACTTCTCTTAAAACAGGCCAAAGTCCTGATGTTGGCAGTCTTACACAAAGACATTGGCCTAAAAAGAGATCATTTCTGCTCAGAAAAGAAATTTGCAAGCCGTTTTTAATCTCATTATATATCTTCATTGTTTCCTGCCTTTTGTGCAATAAACTCTTTCAGAACATCAATTTTATAAACTGCTTTGTGTTTTGCAACATAAAAAACAGAAACATTAAAACAGATACAATCCACGAGCACCAAACCTTAGGAGAGGAACTACTGATCAGATCGCAACACCTCCTGCTCAGAAACCGCAGCGAATTAAAGCAATATTTAGAGCTTGTCGTGAGCTGTGCAAAATCTGGCGCTTTTCTTAAAGACCAAGAGCTTGCAGAGATGTCATTACCTGATAAGCTCACCTTTCATGGGGGAAGGAATTGAATTACCGGGTCATAAAGGGCACTGGGAGCAGGTGGGTGCCACTGCCGCCAGGCCCCGTACGGAGCTCGTTCTCCCGCCGCCGGGCTGAGGGCGGGGCTGGCGGCGAGGCCGCGCTCCGGGCACGCTGGGCGGCGGCGGCCGCGCTGGGAGTGACGGAGGGCCCTGAGCGGATCGGCTCTGCCCCATGGCGGCCGCCCTGCTCGGCGGCCCGCCCGCTTGGCGGTGACTGGGGCTCCCCCTCCCGCCCCTCCTCCTCCGCTGCCGCCTCCTCCTTCTCCTCCCGCTCCGCTCGCCCTTCCCGGGCCCGGCCCAGCCGCCGCCGCCGCCCGCCCGCCGAGCCCGGGGCGCAGCCGGGAGCCGCGCGGGGGCCATGACGGTGGAGCAGAACGTGCTGCAGCCCGGCGGCGCCGCCAAGGTGAGAGCGCGGCCCCGCCGCTTCGGGCCCGGCCGCGAGCGCGCAAAGCGTCCCTGCCCCCGGCCGAGCGCGGGCCTAAGCGGGGTCGCCCCGCTCCTTCCAGGGCCACGGCCGCCGCCGCCGCCTTCCCCGCCCAGGCCTGGCGCCGGCTGCGGGGAGAGCCCCGGACCGTCCGGGCGCTGCCCTGGGGTGGGCGTGCGGCCCTGTTGCGCTCGTGGCTCCGGGCGGAGGGGGAAAGGCGCGGTGCTGAGGTTGCGGGAGGGCCTGCCCGCGGCTCCGTGAGTGGGGAGGGATGCTCCCACCGAGGCCGTGCAGTGNAATGCAACACGAAACTCAGTTCCACCAGTATTCCTGGACTATGGCCCAGGTTCTGTTTCAGTTGTAAATCCCTGCCTCAGGAGTGTATTCATCAGACATATATATATATTTTTTCTTAAAGGAAGTGGGGCAGCAGTGAGCAACCCACAAAAGTGATTTTTTTTTGTTTTTTGTGTGTGTGTGCATATTTGTTTTTCTTTTTGGGGAGGAGGGAAGAGGGGCAAGGTGAAGAAGAGAGAGAAGTGAAGGAATTTACTCTGTCATCCTATTCTGATTTGAGTTAAATCAAGTAAAAAATAGAAATTCTTTTCAACACCTTTTTGGATCTATTCTGCCTACCAGGGAAACAGACTTGAACAAATAATTGCAAAACAAAACCTATTATTCTTTTTAGTGCTACACTGAAGCAAACACTTTCAAAGAGTATAAACAATTAATACTTTTAATGGAAGTTATCTGATTGTGAGTAGTGCAGCACACAAAAAAGAAGACAAGCAGTGTAGAAGCTGTAAAATAATAAAAAAAAGAAAGAAAAAAGAGAGAGAAAAAAAAGAAAGAAATAAAATCTATATTCTGGAAGGGGAGAGGAACTGGTCCAGCACACTAGCCCAGTGGGGCAAAAGGAAACTTCTCTTAAAACAGGCCAAAGTCCTGATGTTGGCAGTCTTACACAAAGACATTGGCCTAAAAAGAGATCATTTCTGCTCAGAAAAGAAATTTGCAAGCCGTTTTTAATCTCATTATATATCTTCATTGTTTCCTGCCTTTTGTGCAATAAACTCTTTCAGAACATCAATTTTATAAACTGCTTTGTGTTTTACAACATAAAAAACAGAAACATTAAAACAGATACAATCCACGAGCACCAAACCTTAGGAGAGGAACTACTGATCAGATCGCAACACCTCCTGCTCAGAAACCGCAGCGAATTAAAGCAATATTTAGAGCTTGTCGTGAGCTGTGCAAAATCTGGCGCTTTTCTTAAAGACCAAGAGCTTGCAGAGATGTCATTACCTGATAAGCTCACCTTTCATGGGGGAAGGAATTGAATTACCGGGTCATAAAGGGCACTGGGAGCAGGTGGGTGCCACTGCCGCCAGGCCCCGTACGGAGCTCGTTCTCCCGCCGCCGGGCTGAGGGCGGGGCTGGCGGCGAGGCCGCGCTCCGGGCACGCTGGGCGGCGGCGGCCGCGCTGGGAGTGACGGAGGGCCCTGAGCGGATCGGCTCTGCCCCATGGCGGCCGCCCTGCTCGGCGGCCCGCCCGCTTGGCGGTGACTGGGGCTCCCCCTCCCGCCCCTCCTCCTCCGCTGCCGCCTCCTCCTTCTCCTCCCGCTCCGCTCGCCCTTCCCGGGCCCGGCCCAGCCGCCGCCGCCGCCCGCCCGCCGAGCCCGGGGCGCAGCCGGGAGCC
>VXAB01011486.1:534249-551518 GCA_013399175.1 Odontophorus gujanensis | reverse complement strand
GAGGTTGCGGGAGGGCCTGCCCGCGGCTCCGTGAGTGTGGAGGGATGCTCCCACTGAGGCCGTGCAGTGTGTGCGAAAGGTGACAGCTATTTCGGGGCTGTGACACATAACGCGGCCGTGACGCTCTCTTGCTGAAGTGGAAGAGCGGTGTGCTTAGGGGCTGTGTTAACGCACGTTATGAAATGAAGCTGTGCAAATTAGCAGCGTTGCACATCTCTTAATGTGGACCGGGAGATGCTGAAAAATCTATTCGGAAATGGACACCCCCTGTAGCTCTTTGCTTGTACCAAATGGGACTGGCGAGGGGAAGAGGAACCTGCAATCTAACTGCAGGGCTCTTTATTCCCCTCTGAAGGTAACTGTTGCTGGCTCGTGTACCTGCCCTGCTTACAGGACAGACCTGCCTCCTCCCCCTTGTTCTATTTCTTTTTCTCTGGCATGTGGTGCTTTTATGGGATCGTGGAGGTAGATTTGCATTGGCATAGTCAGAGTGGAAGTTTAATGGCAATGGTCATGCTTCATAAGCAGTGATGAAGGTATAGTTGGTCCAGGTGGTGCAACTTGCACTCACAAAGCATTCCTGGAGGGTGAGGCAGGTATCTCCGGGCTGCTCTCAGCTGGGAGCATGTATTTTGGCAGCCTCGGTAGACAGGAGAAGTCTGAATGGACGTTTTTGTCCCTTCCTTCCTTTGTTGATATGGATTTTAGTTGAGGAGAGCTAGCAGACTGCACGCCAGGCTTCTGCTGGTTGGGCTTGTGCTGTGCCTTCTCTGTTTAAACACTTCTTCGTTGCTGCTATTTATCTGACAGCTTTCCTGAGAAGGTGGTCTTCTGCAGAGTGCACTGTTGATGCTTTACTTAAATATTCCTTAATTATTGTATTGGGCATTCTGTTATGTAATCCTTGCTGGGCACTTCTAGGGCTGGGTGGCCTATCAGCAGTGCTACAGAAGTGTTATGGATAAACTATTGCTTCCAGGTCAGGAGTTCAGGAGGATTACAATTTGAGGAATTTCTTTACTGTGAGGATGACAGAGCACTGGAACAGGCTGCCCAGAGAGGTGCTGGAGTTTCCCTCTCTGGAGATGTTCAGAACCTGCCTGGATGTTTCCCTGTGCAACCTACTATAGGGAACTACTTTAGCAGTGGGTTGGACAAATGTGGTCTCCAGAGGTCCTTTCTGATCCACCTTTACAGTTATGTGTCTTAGGCTTAACAAGCGGTTGAGGTTTGAATTGTATAGATCATTGGGTGCCCTGTGCTGGAGCAGGGAATTTTAAGTCAGCACGAATTCTAAAGCTGACATTTCTCTATGAGTGCGAATCACTTAAAGAAACTGTATAAAATTACAATTGTTTTCATAGCCCAGGTTTATGTTTTCTATTTTTTGTTGAACCATATGATTATTGTACTATCTGAGATTCCTTATTACCTACTTTATCCTTAGTTGCATTCTGGGGGAGGGGGAAACAAACTTGACAATATTTTGCAAAAAATGGGCTTTGGCTCCAAAGTTTATAATTACTTTGTGAAGCAAACTAATAGCTAACTGAGTGAATAAACTTTAAAAGAGAATAAACTTCACAACATTAAAAAGAAAAATTATGGAAGCACAGTGGCCTGAAGCATGGTTGGAGGGGTTACCATGCCACTAGATCATCGTCTTCCCTCAGAAGAAGAAAATCCCATGCTCCGCAAATGAAGAGTTTGTTCTGCAGACCTCAAAGTTTGTTGTGATTGTTTTCTGTTAGTGTGGGGTGACCACATCTAAACAGAAGTATATTGGATTTCCAAGAGATGGTTGAGTCACCAGCATACCTTATTCTCAACTCTGGTTCCCAACATTGTTCATCTGATGTTTTCTTACAGTCATAGAGGAAGTATGTGTCACTGGGAGATGCACATTTTTGTTAATAAACACCCCAAGTACAAACAGCCCACTTCCCACTGAAGCTGTCATTAGTTTATTGTACAGTTGAAGTATTTGGTTCAGTTCAGAAGAAATTGTTTCATGTTGAGTGATCATCTTGACTCCACATTGGAAGTAGTAATTTATCTCCTGGTGCACATAATCAGTTGTGTTACCCTTGTCTCTCTCAGCTCCCGTGTGAGCCTGCGGTGTGGTGGGGTGTTTGTAGGCTGTCTCTTCTCACCACGTGAGATCCAGAGATTTTGAACATGGCTGCAAAGTGCCTCTTGTGCTGTGTAGGCCCTTCTCTGCTCTGTGTCCCTGGAGCAGTGGGTACAAGAACAGGGGTGGGGCTAAAGGTAATTTTCTAGTGATTGGGGAAAAAAAAAATGGTGTGGAGAAGTCAGACATGCTTCAGCAGTGTGTCAGCCTAACCATAATTACTGTGATGGTCATCTTGTGACAACAGATTGGAGAAACTGGATTTCAGAGTGCGATAGCTGGCATCTGAGCTATGTGTGTCATCGAGTTCTACTGCTTTTGGAGAAGGGCTGAGTGCATACATGGATTTAAAGCATGCTTCATCAATCCTTTCATTTCATGGGAGATGAAAGAATATTTGTTTTCACTTCACTGCTATTTCAGACCTGTGATTCAGCACTATATTGGCAGCCTAAGAGTAGTGGAATGAAGTTAGAGGTATGAACTTCTTTTAATTTTGTTAATTTTAGAGAAGCATGTATCTTTGAGGATATTTACCATTAGAAATAATGTGTGGTCTTAAGCAAGGTCTAATGTTATTCACTTTTTCTCTTTTGCTCTTTTTTAGGGTATTGAGAAAATTCTGTTAGCTAGTGCATGTATTTCTGATCTTCTTATTGGAAGAGTGTAGTGCTTTGCTATTGGCAGCTTTTCTTTGCTGAAAGCAGTAGTTGCTAACTTCTTAATGCTGTGCAGTTGTCCATACAGAAGGTGATGCGGTCGTATGTCTCCAGCAACAGAGACAGTGATGTTTACTCAGTTCTGAGTGCCAGGAGGCGATCTCAGAGTACGTCCCCTTGGCATTTGGTATATGCAGAAAGTATTTAGGGTTGTGCCGTTTTTCACCTTGATAGATGGTGACCTTCCCAGCAGCCATACAGCCTTCATAATCTAAGTGTTAGGTTCAGCTGAGCTCACGGCTGCCTGACCTGCTGTTTGCCTCATGGACCCAAGTCTCCTCATGTGACCAGAGCCTCTATTGCAGGTGTTCTCCTTCATCTGATAAGTGCACCCTGGGCCATGTAATGGGGCTGGATGACGTATCTCCCCATGCGCAGGCTCTCTCTGTTTGGGCTATGTCTTTACTACTTCCCAAAACAATCTTTAGGATAACCCTGTATCCTCAGCTACTCGGAACCATGGCTTCAAAAGGTGACACAACCCATCTATTTCTATGAAGAGGTCAAAAAGCAAATTACTCATATCTTAAAACAGTGAAATTTTTTACATTTTTGGAAGTTCTTTGTAGAGATAAGTGGGAGGATAATAGAACTGTTGCTTTTTTTGATCTCTTGCGTCTGAAAAGATTTGTTAAGGGAAGAAGTAGCGTCTCTCTAGTCCTGTGAAATTGGCTTCTCCAACTGAAGATACAATGTAATGACTGGGTTTGTCAAACTTGAGTTCTGATCACGAGCAAGGAAGGGAGTATCATTTTTTAAAACTTCTGTTCTTGTCTAAATCTTCTCTTATTTCTGGCTGGATTGTACCTAAGCTTTACTACTCCATTTATTTGGTTAATCCATGGGAATCTCACCTCATAACTTCAGCTATTTAGAGGGTCATGGAATCATAGAATGGCCTGGGTTGGAAAGGACCTCAGAGATCACCTAGTTTCAACCCTTGTGCCATGGGCAGAGTTACCAACCACTAACCTGGGCTGCCCAGAGCCACATCCAGCCTGGCCTTGAATGCCTCCAGGGGTGTCAGTGGTGGGATTTTCCAGGTATCCTCTGGGTGTTTGTGGGTTCCTCTGTTTTGCTGTTCTTTGCTTTCTGTGGTGAGGAGCTGATCTGCAGCTCCCAGAGTCTGGCAGAAGCCAAGAGCTCCACGTGACATTCCTGGTGTTCCTTTGCAGCAAAAGTAAACCAGAACCTTAAGAGCAATGTCTTCACTCACATGTTTTCGCAAAGGAGGATGTTCCTTTAAAAGGTCAACTGTTTTTAAAGTATGNCAGCTACTCGGAACCATGGCTTCAAAAGGTGACACAACCCATCTATTTCTATGAAGAGGTCAAAAAGCAAATTACTCATATCTTAAAACAGTGAAATTTTTCACATTTTTGGAAGTACTTTGTAGAGATAAGTGGGAGGATAATAGAACTGTTGCTTTTTTTGATCTCTTGCGTCTGAAAAGATTTGTTAAGGGAAGAAGTAGCGTCTCTCTAGTCCTGTGAAATTGGCTTCTCCAACTGAAGATACAATGTAATGACTGGGTTTGTCAAACTTGAGTTCTGATCACGAGCAAGGAAGGGAGTATCATTTTTTAAAACTTCTGTTCTTGTCTAAATCTTCTCTTATTTCTGGCTGGATTGTACCTAAGCTTTACTACTCCATTTATTTGGTTAATCCATGGGAATCTCACCTCATAACTTCAGCTATTTAGAGGGTCATGGAATCATAGAATGGCCTGGGTTGGAAAGGACCTCAGAGATCACCTAGTTTCAACCCTTGTGCCATGGGCAGAGTTACCAACCACTAACCTGGGCTGCCCAGAGCCACATCCAGCCTGGCCTTGAATGCCTCCAGGGGTGTCAGTGGTGGGATTTTCCAGGTATCCTCTGGGTGTTTGTGGGTTCCTCTGTTTTGCTGTTCTTTGCTTTCTGTGGTGAGGAGCTGATCTGCAGCTCCCAGAGTCTGGCAGAAGCCAAGAGCTCCACGTGACATTCCTGGTGTTCCTTTGCAGCAAAAGTAAACCAGAACCTTAAGAGCAATGTCTTCACTCACATGTTTTCGCAAAGGAGGATGTTCCTTTAAAAGGTCAACTGTTTTTAAAGTATGATTTTTGTTGTTGACATCTTGTGGTTCGCTTACTGTGGCTCAGAGATCCCACCGCTCTGAATTTTGAGGCGTTGTGCCTTGTCTGTCTTGCTGGGAAGTGGGCAGAGGCCGAGAAGTCTGTCCTCTCACACAGAGTTGGAAAGGCCTTTGAGAGAGCAGCTTTGTTTTTCTGAGAAACGAAAGCATCCTGAAGTGCTTTCACTTTCTTGTTCTGCTCAGTGTAATCGTGCAGTATGGCAGAGGTTACATCAAGTCGGAACCGAGTCTGTGTTTTTTTCATTCCTTTCACTTTTTTTTTTTTAATGGATGTGCTATACTTCCCCACCAGAAGCCAGTGTCTGCGCTGCCGATATGATATTCTGTAGTCAGCAGTCAGACACCAGTAGTTTGTAATGTTCAGCTTCCCCCCAGGGAGCTGCTCTCTGTCCCTAGGGTGAGCCGAGCAGTCGCAATAACAATGCTGCAGTAACAGGCCAGAGCGCTGGGAGAGGCTACTGTGACAATGAAATGAATTTGTGACAATTTATGCATTTGAGAGAGACTTCAGTTTTCTTCCTGCTAGGAAATAAAGGCTACTTCCATTAGGCGGTGATTGCACTTTTTCAGCTATACAGCCAAGTGTGGAAAGTATTTGACTGGAGTGCGTGTTAATTTCACTGAATGTGATTAAATTAATGCAACTTGCACACAACTTCTGCTTGAAAATTGTGCACAGCTTGTAGATAGGGCAGTAGCTGAGGCTGTTCTTACGACACATGCAAACTTCTAGTCAATAAGCAAGGGAGTAATTGATAGTGGAAAGCTAGTAACCTGAATCACAGTGCTTAGTTGTATGTAAGCAAAGAGTGAAGTTGGAACTTGTCTAATATACTCCATCTTTTCTATTAAAAAAATAAAAATAAAATTGTTATTTAAAAATACAAAAGATACAATGACAAAATTTGAAGCTGAGGCTGAAGGGCTGTAGCTTGTTAATGAGTGGAATAGAGGGGGCGTGCCTAGCAAAATGTGGCTTTGTGGCAAGCAAAAGGCAAGATTTTTACTACCATCCACGTGGCAAATGGTATTTTATAATGTTTCTTTTTGTTTGTGTGTGAGCAGTTGTAACTCTTAAATTGGCAACAAGGTGTATGTGATGCACTGGAGCTAGAGTCTTAGGAGTGGAGCCTATGGAAGACAGCATTGTTCCTTCAGACTAAACAGAGGCCCAGGGGAGATCTTTTTGCTCTTTACAACTACCTGAGGGGAGGTTGTGGCAAGGTGGGAGTTGCCCTTTCTCTCACCTATCTAGTGATAGGATGTGAGGGAATGGTCTCCAGTTGTGCCAGGGGTGGTTCAGGTTGGATGTTCGGAAAAATTCTTTCTCTGAAAGAGTACTCAGGAACTGGAATGGGCTGCCCAGGGAGGTGGTGGAGTCACTGTCCCTAGAGGTGTTATAAGAACATTTAGGTGTTGTACTGAGGGGCATGGTTTAGTGGACTAATATTGGTGGTAGATGAATGGTTGGACTGGATGATCTTGGAGGTCTGTCTTGTGGTGACAGCTGTGGGGCTGTATCTTCTGATAGATGACAGTGTGGTAATTTTCTTGGTGAATGTGACGATGTCTGTGGTTTTAGACTTCAAAATCTTCACACAATTTTTACTATTGTACTGTGTTAAGTGCTATGAAGGTAGAATTTGATCCTAAGGCTGTGTAAGAGACAAACTGACATGAAATCATTGCAGTAATTTCAGTTGTCAGTAGCAATCCTAGGGAGTTCTTGTCTGTGCAACTGTGGATTTGATTTCAGTATACTTAGGAACATCAATAATATCAAGCATAGTAACATTTTAATCAATGTGGACTTGGAGTCTTGCAGTTTAAGAAGGCTTTTTTATTAGTAGTAGTATTTTTTTTTTAGTTATTTTTCATAGTTGTTACTCTCTTGTGACTAACAAAAGAATAGTACTATAGTATATATAATATGGACTATATAATAGTCCATCCATGTTCTGGACAGCCATGCACAGCGGTCACACCCCACAAAATGAAGAGGGTCTCAGTCATCTCATCTGCACAGTTTAGCTAATAGTGGTGACTGTATAGAAAAATGTTTTTTTGTGGGTGTAAATTTGCTCTGTCAAATAGTATTATTGTGCTCTTTGTATCCCACGTTGTAGTTCCCATGAAAGGAAATAGGAAACATTACCTTCAGAGTGACCTGTGTGACTAGTTGAGATTCAGGAGCATGCTGAAAGCCATCAGCATGAGCATTTTCTTGAAACCAGGTGTTGTCTTATGATGGGACTGTTGTGAGTGATTGCAGTGCTGAGTTTTCTCAGTTTTAGTAGAACCATCGTAAGTAAAGGTGTTGGAGAAATGGAATCCAATGAATACATGGTGTGGAATAATGTGAAGGCTGAAATGCAAGTAGGTTAACTCTGGAAACAACACCTGACCTCAATTTGTGTATGTAAATATTTTTTCTTAATGTAGCAGAAATAGCCATATGCAGTTTTTTTTATTCTGAAGTACACAGCTGTAACTTTATGCTTTTGTTTACTGTAGATTTCTGAATAATTTTAATTGATAAGTTTGTGCTGAAAAAGATGTACAGTACGTGACATTTATTTTAAACATATTTTCTTATCAAGAAAATCAGTTTTATCTAATTTGATTTTCAAGTATGTGTGGATTGTACGTATAATATCTTTTGATATATTTTCATGTATAATTTTATGTATTTAATAGAAGATTTTCGGAGTGCAGGGGTGTTTTAAAGGTGTTTTTAAAGGTAGCTGCTGCACTGACCTGTATATTTTGATTCTGTCCGTGTGGAATTTGTGGAAATTAATGTATGCCATATAGTGGTATTATATGTCTCTGTGGCTCCTTCCTACCAGTTAAGTTGTCATAATTACTCGTGTTATACCCCATAATCCACACGGTTCCCTTTGATTTAAATGGGATTTTAATCGCCATTATGGTCTGAGACCTGAAAGTTCTGAACAGTGAATTGTGTTGCTGTGCTTAATGCCATTTATTCCTTTTGATGAATAGTGAGTGCTGGGCTTGAGGTTTGCACACAGTTTCTGTGATAGATGTTCTTTTCACAACTGTATAACCTCAAGAAAGGTGAGGTAGCTGTCTCTAAGACTTTGTCTGAATTTCAATAAAACTGCTTTTAGGAGTTCTTTTTGAGAAACTGTATTTAACTACGATAAACAGGCATGAAAATGTTATGTAGAAGCTGAACGTGGTATTCATGTACATTCAGGTGTGTGCTGTTTGTGTGCTTTAAAGTGAACAGCTGGAGAAGGGTGGGCATGTGGCATTCATCATTCTTCGCAGAAGAGGAGGATGTGGTGAGAACAAATTCCTTTTTCCTTTTGTGTTCAGTTTCATTTTATTATGTGAAAGCGGCTTCAAAATAAAAATGTCTTCTGGGAATTCAGCTCCTGGACATGAACTTTTTTTTATTAGGTAAACACTTTCCAAAGTGTATAGGAACAAACTGCCTGGCTCGCCAACTGAATACTGTGCATTTCCCTGCGTTCTAGAAATTGCACGTTAGGACTGAGAAACCATTTGTAAATGTGATAATGCTGATAGCTTTTGGACTGCTTGCAGAGTTGTATTTTCCTTCTTGGTGTGCTTTCTCATTTAGACAGATGGTTTTGTATTTTTCAGCTTCTTTTCTTCAAATTCTGCTTTTGTCTCTTACATTATTTGTTTGGAAACTGAGGGATGCCTCCCATCAAACTGGGAGGCTTTAACAGTTCACTGTAGTCTTGCATGTGTTCTGTGGGAGTCATACTGAAAGACACAGAACATGTCTTGTGACAGCCCTGGTTGAACCATAATCACCCCTCACCTGAAGCCAACTGGGCTGCTGTGTTAGGTACCAGTCTGTTCTCCTGCTGAGATAACCTCTGAGCTTTGTGATGTTAAAGATGGACAGAGGTCCCTGTTTGTCCCCAGGTCCAGATCCTGTTGTCTTGGAGCTTTTTCTAGAGGTGTTGTAAAGCAGAAGGCTGGTAACTGTACCACCTACTTTCTAGAGCTGGCTGAGAGTGTGTATGCACTGTACAAACACTGCTGTGTTACTTGCAGACCAGGGAAGGATTTTGCAGCTGCCTTCTGCTCCCAGCAAACATGCTGAGGGCTGTTTTGCTTCTGAGTAGAAAATCATTGAAAATTTTGCTGTTGGAGTTCAGTATTTCTGTTGTTTGATGGGAAATGTGTTGACATTATGCCGTTGGTAGGAAGGCAATGCATTTTTAATTTGCGTAGAATCATAGAATGTTTTGGGTTGGAAGGCACCTCAAAGCCCACCCAACCCCAGCCCCGTGCCATGGACAGGGCTGCCCCCACCAGCTCAGGTTGCCCAGGGCCCCATCCAATCTGACCTGGAGCCCCTCTAGGGATAGGGTACCACAGCTTCTCTGGGCAGCCTGTTCCAGTGGCAGCTTAGGTGCTGCCATAGGTTGTGGGTGACTTGATGCCATCAGGAGTGTTGAATTTCTCCATCCTCACTGCCTCCCTCAAGTTAACAAGATACATTTTTTCAGTATAACTCTGAAAATGGTTTGTAGGGGCAGGATATGCTATGAAATCAATTTACTGATTACTGCGAATGATGGCAACTCACCTTTCTGATGGATTCTGTTTGATAACACAACTCTGGTGAGAAGTCATGAGTGTGGTAGGAGACCAGCCAAGGCTGTAGCCTGGGCAGCCCTGTTCTGGGAGCATCTTGAGGCAGCTCCTGGCCTGCTCGGCCTTCTCTGTGCCCTGCTTGTGGGGCAGGGCCAACTCCTACTGTTGCCCTTTTACCAGAGCTACAGGAAGGTTGCAGCACTGGGGATGCAAGGATCTCTTCTTTAGGCAATCAGGTTAGCAACTTTATTTTTTTCCATTCTGTACAATTGAAAATAATCCTTTAACGAAAGTCTTTTTTTTTTAGTTCTCAAATCAGGTAGTGGAGTGTAATTGCTTCCTCCTGCTATTAGATACTGTGGGCTATTTGTTGTAAAGACTAGTCTTAGAAAGTGCAATTTAACTTTTATTTAGGATTCTCATGCTGTTCTATTCAGAAAGACAGTTGAGTCTGTGAAATCTTTCCCGATCTCAGGGAGCTTATGTGCAGTGTGCTCTTTGATGTTGGTCATTAACAGCTGCGGTCAAAGTGATCATTGTGGACTGGAGTACTGGACAGCATGCAGCTGCAGTATGTGCTGGAATGGACTTAGTATCTGCCTGGTGTGCAGTGCACTGTATGGCTATATTGGGAGCATTAGATCACTGCTAGTGCTGTGCTGCTGTATTAATTTTACATTCATCTTTTGTTGGAGTAAGGTTTCTGCAGTAGTGCTGAAGTAGGGCAAAGATTGTGAGATTTTTTTTCCCCTCAGTTTCTCTCACTCAGTTAAAAATGGGATTAAAAAAAAGGCACGGAAACAATTCAGTTCCATAAGACTGCTGTTCAACAACAGCTTGATCCAGCCTAAATAGTTGCCACCCTGGTCTTGTCTTCTTGCTTGCACCAGCTCTGGCTCTCACTGAGTTAGCAGGAAATGAATTAAAAACGAAGAACAGTTTTCTGCTGGTGTAGCAAGAGCCTGTGCCAGGCTGCTGGAGGTTCAGGCAATGGGCAACACTGGCTGACAGGAAGAAGAGGATGGCACCTGGCCACACATGCATGGGCTGGAGCTGGCAGGAGCCACAGCCTGGAAAGCATAGCTGCTTCTTTGTAAACAGCTTGCTGTCTGACAGTACCTCTAGACCTTATTATTTGTAGGTATTGCAGACTGGGATCCTGCTGGTTTGAGCAAACTCGAGGCTTCCAAAGTTTGTCTGTTTATTCCTAGAGCAGTTGTTATTACTGTAATGGCAGAGTAAGAAGGAAGGTCCCGCTGAAATAACACCAGGTGAGTCCTCTTCCTTACTGTACAGAGCAGGGTGTGAAATCATGATGGTTGTCTGGGAAAAAAGTCATTTAAAAATCATTTAAACAAAACCCTGACCTGCCTCTGTGAGTTGAGAGATAGATCTTAGCCTATTGGTGACAGATGGATAACAAATGGGTGATGATAGGGCTATAAAGACTCTCAAACGTGAACTAAAATAACTCATGTTTCACATGATATGTTAAGCTGTGGTTGAGATGCAAAGAAAAGCATCTCAGAGCAGGATGCTAAAAACGTGCAGTGTTGTCTCAGAGCTCAGAATGACAAGTTTTCATGGTTTTTTTTTTTTAGGTATTCAGAAGAATGTTTGTAATGATTGATGGAGTAAAATTACGATAGACTAGACAATAATTTTTCCTGTGAGGAGGGAGCCTATATCTCATTGTGGTTGCATGGATTGAGGCTATAAAAGTTAACATTTAGCTGTGATAGTATATATAAATGAATGGAAAGGGAAAAAAAGATAAAAACCACTTTTACAGTAAATGACCAGGAGCCATTGTAATAATAAAAATAGGAATTTATAATGATACATAGCTGAGGAGTTGACTGTGTATCTGTCATCTTCTAACCTCTTCTTACTTTCCATGTATATAATGTCACCAGTCATTAAGCCCATTGGTTTTTATTTACTGTGGCATGTATATACTGTTGGCAGCTCCTTTGATGCTTGCGTCCAAGCACGTGTTTGTGCCATAAGGACATGAACTGAGACTCGAACGTTCTGTCAGGATGGACATTGGCACTATTTTCTGCAGTCCAATTCCCTCTGAATTTCACTGAGTTTGCTGATAATGTGTTTGTGCTTTGGAAGACTCTACCAATAGCTGTTATAACCCAGCAGATTTGGAGAGGAATGGAGAGATTTCTGCTAATAGTCATCACAGTTATTGGAGTTTGTAAGAATCAATAGCAATCTTGCTAAGAAGCAAACTTTTGTGTGGCTGTTTGGTTGACTAGAACTTGAAACTGAACTAGTTAAATGAGTCCATGGATCTCATTGGTGTTGGACTGATTCATTTTTAGAGTTGATAGTACAACCGCTGAAGGAAAAGCAGTAAAGCCCTAGCTTGACACTGCTTTGCTGGGAAATCCTCTCTGTTATGCTGAGGTGAATGTGAGAAATAAATCATGATCGTACAATCACAGGACAGGTTGGGTTGGAAAAGAATCCAAGTAATAAAACTGAAGGGCAATAGAGTCAGAATATAGAGCTGAGTTTCAGTGCTTCTGTGGTCTGTTAGGAAGTGACAAAAAATCCTCTGAACATGTTTAAGGCAAAGATTCTGTTGCTTTGTGTGTGTTGTGTTACAGCATGTATATACTCAGTAATGCTTCTTCTGCATTATTCCTCCAATTCTTAGACACCTAAACATTTCCTGAGAAGACTGTATAAGGAGGAGATACTTCCTCCTTCTTTTACTCTTCTCTCAGCAGCTGTGTAAGAAAGCAAATTTTGGGGCTTCCTTCCTTTCCTGTTCTGTCTGTGTGAATGTGGAGGGGAGGATGTGAAACCACTTGGCTTGCTTAGGGCTGGAATGCCCCAAGAAGTCACCGGCTGTGAACTGATAGGGTTTTCTGCTTGTTACAAGGATGGTTGCCATCTAGGTGATAATTTGGGTCATGTTTGACTTTGCTGTTTTGTAAATACGTGTAACTATCTGGGCTGAGTTTGCCGTACATTTAAGGTCAGTAAATAGGTACCAACCAAACTCCTCAAGTGTCTCTTTAAAATCTTATTTAAAAGATTGAAATAGATAAGTGTGAATGCTATATTTAGAAGAGAGTAAATGGAATCATAGAATCCTTAGAGTTGGAAGGGACCTCTGATGGCCATCTATTCCAGCTTCCCTGCAATGAACAGAGACTTTGAGGCTCAGATATAGTGAATGAGGCTCAGCATAGTGAATATTTATGTGAACGCATGCTCCCTGTTGTGTAGAGTCCTTTAAGGCAAATCCTGGAAGTTATTGCAAAGTCTCTCAGCATTTACAATTGCAGTAGTGCAGTTTTGTGATTGTTCGTGGAAATTTTTAAAAGTGTAGTGAGTATTCTTGAGTGTAGTCTCATGATGAATCTAGGCTACTTAACAGTATGACTAAATAGAATCTTGCCTTTAACTTTTTAGGGAGGACTGTATGTACAGAAGTAGTGCACTCAAGCATTTTCCCTCATTAAACTTCTATTTGATCCAGGCTGTGGTTGGTTGAAAGTTACTGCTGTGTCCTTCTGCTTCCTTGAAGTACATTTGCTTTCAGCCCAGACCCAGGTAGCTCCCTGCTTGCCTTGCATCAACTGCTGCTGTAATTGGCAGCCTTGGCAGAGTAGTCACAGGCTGAAAACTTCCAGCCTCTGTGCACATCCTTTTCTCTCTGCAGGTGATTTCTTTTCTTCCAAACCAAAGCTAGGGTGCATTTTGCATGTGTATAAAAATAAAATATTTTTACCTATTTCTGTGGCAGATACGATGTTGTGTCAGAGATTTCTCTTTTCATGACTGAACAAAAAGAAACCCAGTTAGTAGATAGCAGGCATGGGAACGCTATTACACTGTGCTTTAGGAAGGTGCTGTAAGAATAAGCAGGTCGATGCCAGTGCAGAGATTTAATTTGGTCTTTGCATTAGCCAAATATTGTGTTCTTAAGTTGTGTGTGTATGTACATATATACATAGACACTTTAGAATTCATGTATTTATGTACAATTGTTCTGTGTATGTAGAGAGAGGGAGATGGTAAGAACAGGGACATGCAACAATGCCTTCCAGAGCTGGCTGTGTGTTGTCCCAGTGTTGAAATGGGATATCTTCATGGACTGGACTACTTTTTATTTGCCTATGTGGAACTTGGCCAATAGCTTATTTAGAGGATGATTAATGTGCAGTGTCTGTCAGGGTAGGGAAGGAAAGGGTGCACGTAGTTCATTTTCTTTATGTACTGTTCGTCAAATGACCTGTGCAGTGAGGCAGCAGGCCCTGTTTGCTGTTAGTAATGGTTGGACCATCTCATTTATTTCAAAACATATCACTTCTCAGTTGTAAACTGGCATGGCATGCTTTATCGTCTAAGTTTTAAAGTGCTTGTGTTGCAAATACAAATATTTCAATATTGCTGCGAATCAAGGCAAAGCTTATATGTACTTCTTTAGAAGTTGCGGAGATGAGAAAATAAACGGCTCAAAAAAGGCTTTTTTTTTAAAATTCATTTGCAGTGTATTTCAGAAATAGCTGTCTTTTTGAGATTTACCTTATCCAAATAAACATTGAGAAATTATTAGCGTTTACAGTTTATTTGTTGTGGATCTAATTTCAACATAGTATCTTCCTAAGCAGATAATAGTGTAGATCCTTTTCTGCTTCACCAGCATTGGCACAGCAACTGAATGTGCTATTGTGTGGGGTTATAAACCAGATAATCTTAATTGGGCGTTTCCTGAGAAGAAGAGAGGGATGGCTGAAAAAGGAAAGAACTGGAAATAAGGGCATGCATTCCTAATGTACAAATTTGGCATTTGTCCAGGAAAATTGAAGAATTTCCTGTTAGTTTAAATCTTCCAAGAGCTGAGAGCCCTGAGATGCATACCACGTACCTCAGAGAGGCAGAGGAAGGGGGAAGGCTGGGAAAAGTTCATACATGAAAACCCTGCGGAGCTGACTGCTGCATGATGTGATAGGGCAGAGGGCTGTAGGGCTGTGAGCAGCTGGGGATTGGGGCATCAGTGGGCCTTTGTTGGCCATCTCCTTCACCCCACCCAGGATTTGGAGTACCTTGTAGCATGGTGTTAACCAGTGGAATCTGGTGGCATAGAGCAAGCCCTGGAGCCATCTTAGAGCTTAGTCAAATGCTACTTGGAGTGTATGTATGTATTAAGCATGTATGCATGTACAGCGTAGTACATGCAGTGGTACTTGTGCACTGTGGGTATATGTAGAGGTCTTACTAACTGAACTGCAGGATCTGAGCTATAGATCAACTGTGGAACCTGTCATTCAGAACTCTGAGGGCAAAGGATGGCAAATAGGAGTGAAGGTGGGCAACTAGGAGCTGAAAGAATTGAAGTGGATCTCTGTACCAATCGCTGTGTCTGGCTCTGTTGAGTCTGATGCAGAAACTACTACAGATGCACTACATTAGAGTGTAGCATTGAATCTTTGAGTAGGAATACGATTACAGTTCTTAAACTTCTTATATAAGAAGCTTTTGTATTTTCTTTTATAAAAAGAAAATGTAAACTTGTCCTCTTGTGGATGAGGAAAGGGTGTGATTGTTATTCCTAGATATTAATCGTCTGCACTGTCATTTGTAATAAAAAGAGCAGAATGACCTGTACTAATACTGTTCCATGGGTGGCCCAGGGCAGCTTAGCTCCCTGTAAGGCATCCAGGATAACTGTTAATTTTCCTCTTAATTTCCATCATTTGGAGTTTGCATATCTACCAGCCAGAAATTTTGGAGCAGAGTGCCTAATCTTTTGGCCTTTACATATGTCTGTATAAGTTTAGATATCTAAGTAATACCTTGATGATGGAAGAGCACCTCTGGGCCTGGTTCTGATTTTTGAATTGTTGATGTCCTTGGGCAGAGGGTCTTAAACTGCAACTTTGCCTCATAATCCTGGAATCTGGATCTAAACTGCAGATGCTGTTGAGGTTTAGATGGCACAGCTGTGCTCATAAATTAGCAGCCAATATTTTGAGCTGCTAAGAGATTGTTTGCTGGTAAACTGTCTCTTCTGCCTTTTCCCAGTCCCTGTGAACACTTGAATTATTCTTCAGTCTTCTTTCTCAGCTTTTCCAAGTGTTATATATATTGTGGAAGATGCAGGAATTTGTTGCAACTGTGTTGTACTTTGTATTGCAACTGTTAACCATCTTGTTGGTAACTAATAAAAAGCAGTTCACTGCCCTTGAATTGCTCCTGACAGTTTTAATACTTTTCCCAAATATTATTATTTTTTAATTTTTTCCTTTTTTTTTCCTTTGCTTTTTACTAGACTTTATAAGGCAAACAAGTCTTGCCTTTGTACAGTGCTGTGAAATGCATGGAGTAAACAAATGAGGGGGTGGGGGACGGGCAGAGAGTGGGAGTTTGCCTTGTTGCTTTGCTTCCCTTGTGCCAATAGCAGGGCTTTTAAAAAGAGAAGAAGAAAAGCAAATTGGATTGTTAGCAGCGTCCCTTAGGATCATAAATGAAGGGAGGATTGTGTATGTAATTCATAAACATCCTGAACTATACGCCTTCTATTTCAACTTATTAGGGCATGAAGTGGTGCCTGCCAGGTTAATTTCACACTGGGGAGTTCAGCATTCATGAAGCACTGAATTTCCTCCTTTATACAAAGCCATGATAAGGAGAGAATAAGTCTATTTGAATATTTGATTCCAAATAACTCAGTAAAGAAAAGTGTCTTAGAAGTGGTTGCAAGACAGTTGTAATTATTTTTTTTTAATTGAATCTGGGGAGTAACATGAGTCCATTTATTTGTCACCAAGAGGAAGTATGCCTTTTGTCAAGCAAACCAAACCCTGTATTTTACAAAATCTTCTTTTTCATGGATGAAATAATTGTTTTGAGTTCAGCATGTGGTAGGCAAACAACAAAAAAGAAAACAACGCTTGCAAATACCACCAAGCTCTTCTCTTTTCCTCATCTTCCAAAGGAAGAATGGAGTCATTTAGTTTGGAACAGTGGTCAATCTTCTGTGTTTTCATGGTTTTAATTGTTAAGATGGTTATAATATTGAAGAGAAGTGCAAGGACTGTCCCAGCCTAGTGCCTATTTTTGCTTCCGTGATGTGATATCTGAACTTGAGTGGAGAATGTCAGCTGTTGGCTGTAAACAGGGCTGGGAACAAATTTTTTATTTATATTTATATCAAAATTCATTTGAAATGAATGTCTAAGTTATGACCTCTTTTCCGTCTATTCTAACTACAAGAATTGTATGAGATTCTACTATGGATGCTGACTTGATTTTCAGTTTGTGAGAGCTGGGTTCAGTTAGTCTGGGAAGGTAGCTGAGACTGATTCCTAATGTTTTCCTTCAGTCTTTTTCTTAAAGATAAATACTTCTTATGGCATTTTCTTTTCTGAAACATTTAGGTGTTCAGCAGAGATGACTTTGAGTTTTGAGGTGTGAATGGCTGGAAATTGCGTGTGTTAAGGAAATGCAGAGTTGAGAGTAATCAGGAATTGAAGAAATTAGTTTTGATGGGAGTACAATAAACTATTTCTCCTACTGCCCTTGAAGACCAAGGTAAAATTTTATTTGTTCAGGGGCACTAACAGGAACTTTGTGCAGGCTCCTTTCACCCATGTTGTATGAACTTGCTCATCTTTTCTTTTCTTTGTTTTTTTTTTTTTTTTTGTAAAAA